>JASDQU010309853.1:11729-39139 GCA_032191745.1 Picea mariana | reverse complement strand
AAAAGAGAAACCCCAAAAGAGGTACATTGATCAAGCCTTCACAATAAGATTCAATAATTTTAGGAACAAAAGGAAGTTTGGTTCAAAGAGGAAGACAAATCAAGAGAAATATATTTCAGAAATACAATGATTCAACTGTCGAAAGTATGGTCACTACAAGAACCATTGTCCTGAGCTAAAGAAAAGGAACAAGAAATACGAAGCATCAGTTGTCGAAGAAAAGGAACCTACAAAGAAGACTACTCAGGATGAAAGGGACTTATTCTTCTGAAGGTAACAATACGTTCCTTATTTCTTGTACATATCTTGTTTGCATAGTATCTGTACATATCTATCTCTTAGAAGATAATATGCTCTAAGAAGAACTATACCTATGGAAGAACAAGAAGATAAGGATTTCTATCATTATACAAGTTAGATAATACATATGAAAAGATGAAATACACCAAACAAATCATGTGGAAGCTATTACAAGATAAGCCGAAATTAGAATGAATCATGAAGAGACTTAGAAGAAGAAAAGACATCAAGAAGTCAGAAATCAGTAGGAAATTGGAGAAAGAATTATGATGTTTTGCAGAAGACAATAAAGACGGAAGTATGGACTCTACTAGATAGAGGGAACTGATTATATTTTGCACAAGACAATAAAGATGGAAGCATCGACTCTATTATATAGAGGGATTCTATTATATGCACTCATACATGAAGCAAGGATTAGAAGGGAGATAATCCTATGATCTATTAAAGATGATGAAGTATATATCCATGGTAGTAGCCATGAAAAGTAGTACTTTTTCAGTTCAACCTTAAAAAAAGTCTTCTTCGGAGAGAAGCCTTAAAGTATCCCTGGTTGTCCATCCACATCCATGATCCTATAATGAAAGAAAGAAGTGGAATCTTTAGGGCATGGAACCTATAAGAAACTCCATGGACCCAAGAGCTAAATAGAAACATGAAAAATAACATGAAGATTCCAAGAAAGAAAAAGAAGCCAGAACAACCAGTCGTTGTATTAAGAATCACAAGATTACGAGCCTGATATGAACTCACTAAAAACAATCAAGCAAATGAACTAAAAGTTGTGATGAAGAACAATGTATATATTTGCAAGCATTGCAAGATCTAGACCAGAGGTTCGCCCAGATGGAGGGAGAAGACTATGATAATTACTTGTTCCAGTAAACTAGACATACCTATACATGATTCTTTATATAATCCACAATATCCATGGGTTGGAGTACTACAACAGATGAATGCAAAGACTGTTTTCTAGAGAAATTGAATAAAGAGCATATTAAGAGAAACCTCAAGACTTTGAAGCATACCAGAAAGAGACCCTTGCATGCAAATGGAACAAGATAACTTGGTGGAGAACCTCCAGTGCATAGTTGAAGCATGGTGAAGATTTTCTATAATGGAGATATTGTATCAAGATGACTACTCAAAAGATCGGATCTCATGATGAAAAAATAAGTGCCACATGCATATGTTACAATTTTCCAAATGATATACCTTCTTGATCAAGAGATACATGAACCCTTCAGAGAAAACCAATGTTCCAAACCGAAGTACATTTGAAATCAAGAATTACATTATCCGTGATGAAGTCCAGAAAAGAGAAAGTGGTTCTCCAATGCATATCTCCACAGATGAGAAGATAAGAAGACATTTTGGTAAAGCTTCTGTCCAATATGAAAGAGTTTGCGTACTCAAGCTAGAGCTCGTGGAGACGAATTCCTTATTTAAAAAGGAAGAGATGACTCTCAGGTTGCGAGGGAGCACTGATGTATTATTGATTGATGGACATTCATTTTTCAGTTCGAAAAAATGGTTCAGTATGAGAAGATTATTTCCAGTTCAGAAAGTGGATTGATATTTAGCATGGGAAGTGGTCTAAGGAAGTCTCTCTTATTGAGGGTTACTTAAGAAGACTGGCCTACTTCTCTGGACAATGATTTCTCATTGTGGTTAACATGAGGAATGGTCTTTTTTGGAGGTTGGTACATGACAGTCTTTTCCTCTTATGGTTAATAGGGGAAATAGTCTGGAAAGTCATTCCTTAGGGTGGATTCATTCTCTCCAGTTTGCACTTTGTTTAGTGCCAAAGTAATGGCCCAGGGTGGGGAATGGTCCAGGTTCAACAATCAAGGACAAACATTCCTTAGGGCAGACTCATTCTCTCTAGGTTACACTTTTTTTAGTGTCGGAGGAATGGCCCAGGGTGGGGAATGGTCCAGACAAAAAATCAAGACAATTATTCTTCCTTGCTTGACAAGAATAGCCCAGATAGCTCATCATTGATGTTTAAATTTCTGAGGGTAGATCCTCTTTCAGATCTCACATATGTGAGTAGAAGAATGGCCCAGATAATTTAGTTTATATCATAACATTGTTTTTGTGCAGTTTGATATCAGATGATTGTTATGAAGATTGTATGTCTCTAGACAGTAGATGTATACTACTATGGTGGATGTGTTCCATTGTTTGATCAATTACCTGTGTGATACTTGGTGTGGTAGTGTACCACCGGATTGTAGTTGTGTACTACTATGGATAGACACAGTTGTTTTCTATTTAATGATATTGTTCTAATTGCCTTCAAGATTATCAATAGTGTTGAAAATGATTATCAGCTAGATGGATGATCAATGAACAGAGATTTCCCAAACATAAATTAGAACATTTATTCTTATATATTAGAAGAATGGCTCTTGTGTCACTCTGTGGAGTGAGAATCATGTTTGATTACTCAGATAGAGTATGGTTCCAAGAGATGATGCAGTTGATGACACTGATGGTGATGATGGTGCTCATGATCTAGTCATGATATAGTCTATACAACTATGTTGATGCTACCGGGTGAATGGTATGTTTGTACTCAATACCATTACCTCTAATACCTCCCTAGCTAGGAGAGAGTGTTGATATTATGGTAGCTACAGGACATATTTACCTCCACATGTAAACCTGATGAGAATAGAATATTTCGGGAAGCAAGAAGAAACCCTAATGAGTTGGCTAATAACCCTAGAATACATGTCGACTCAAGAACATAACTTGTATTAGGTTATTAGCCTCCAAGAGAAGAGGTCGGCCAAAAGAAATAAAATATATTGAATAGATAGACACCCAGGATGAGAAGTAGGCCTAGGCAGTTAGCCAGAATTAATATAAATAAAGGAAGCTAATCTTCATTCTAGAAGGCAGTCTTAGAATTGCAGAGCAGCACTTGTGCGCACCGCAGTGCCCAGTTTTGTGCACAGGTTTGGAGGAGAGCTTTCATTGCAACTACTACAGCTAGCAAATCACGTTTTCCTTGGACTATATCTTGGTTAGGGTTTGGACTATCTGATCAACCCTTGTTGGTGCGCTATCTTTGGGGAAAGGTGCACTACCCTTTGTTTAGCTATCTAGCCTAGGGTTTGCTTCTGGAGTGATTTTCTGTCAAGGTTAAGGTGCTCGAAGGGTGTCTTCGACCTATGGTTGGGTGAAAATAATGATATTGTCAATGGTAAAACAAGCACATCCATTATATTCTAACATTAATATGTGATGTTACATACATATGGAAAAATGTCACATCCATACTATCAAATCCCTCTTACACAATATAATTCAAAGTATTAACCATTCCAATAGGGTAACTCCAACATCTGGGAATATTTTGATTTCCTATCTAGCTAGTACTAAGATTAGAGGAGTAGCGCATTTTGGCATTACCAGACTAAGATTTTTCTGGAAAAGCGACAACAGTCCCAGTCATGGTGTGGTTATGATATTGGGGTCTTAGTCAAAATTGTGCCAACAAGGAAAAATCTGTATGGGTTCAGTTATTGGCCCACTGTCATGTTACAAAAAAAGGTGGGAATTTATCGTTAGATTCTAGGGTTATCCCCTCATGAATTGGATCATTGCACAGTAACTAAACTGGTCTTACCTTGTTAGTTAAAGGATAATTTTCTGGAAACCCTTCCCTTCTTCTCATTAACTCGGCACAAGGACCTGTGTTGGTACTGCCAAGTCAGATTGAACTTTTTGTCCAGCTCCTTAAAGGAGGGCTGTACATCATCTCATCTGAGCCTGTCACCTACCATCGTGTCCTGTATCAAGAAGGCCACCTACCAAATGTCACATGACTTAACATGGTAGAATTAAGTGTTTCCCGCTCATCCCTTTTCTAGAAGATTTGGTTAGGTTCATCTTTATTTCGACTCTCTTACTCTGTGAAGGATTCGAGGGAGACTGTGGAGAAAACACTTTGGTGTAAACGTCGAGGAGAGGCAGGAAAAGTATGTGACTAGGTTGTCCTCATTAAATGGGTAAGGGTACTCCTCCATTGATATTAAAACCTTCCCGTAGTTTTGTTTTTGTTGATAATCTATCTGTGGATTTCTGATTTCATGTTTTTCTTTGCACAATCGTTCTCAGCATTACTGCATATAAATCTTTCCTAGTTTATGATCAGTGATTGATAATGAATTTTGTTAGTTTGAGTCAATCATCTAGGTGTCTACCTATAGATTTCCTTCTTAATATTAGATGACAATTATGATGGTAGTTTTTCCTTTAAAGGTTTTCGCATTCTCATTTGGGTAAGCCTGCAAATAACCATATCTGAGTGGAAGCCTTGTGTATCAATGATATCGTATGTTGTTATTCGAATTCATGATTTAATCTTAGTGTTACATCCTTCATTAAATCATATCGACTTCTTTATATGTAAATTACCCTTTGGAAATTTATATTTATCATGAGTATTGGCTCTATCAACTCTCTGAGCATTACAATCTCTTTGGCACCAATATTTGACTTATGTTTGAACTCGATAGAATACATTATGTGGAATATTAGTTCAGTACTACAGTTTACGACAATTATATATTTCGGAAAAATGTTTAACTGCTATCCTAACTGGGTTCTTGTATTTGGTCTGGAGTGTATAATACATTTCGTCTTGTATTTCTTGATTATTTTAATCCTTAGAATTTTTTCTTTGATTTTCTTTCAGGTATTTAAGTTTTAAGCACTGTGTATAATGTGACCTAATGATGGGGCCTCTAATCTTTGTGAGGGTGCCCATCAGATCGAAAATTCCCCCTCCTCCCATCAAGTTCGAGGGTGACTTCATCAGTTATGCAGCGAAAGATGGCCTGTGCTAAGGCCCAAGTTAAGTACAATTCCAATTCTTCTATAATTGTTTTGTTATAATCAATTTATCTCAGAGATTTAATTATGTATACCTTGTATAAGAAACTATATTATTCATTGACAAATACTAATGAAATTTACTTGTTTTCCTTGTAGGGTTGAAGCATCTGAACCCTCAGATTTCGGGCATACTTTCATGGAAAAGGTACTCGAGTTTCTTTTAAACTCCTCATGACTTATCGTCCCAGGTTCTAATAAGGAAGCTTCTCGGTCTGAATATCGTAATGTGTACAATTCAAAGATCAGTTCATATTTAGGAAAAGTATCAAATGTTGTAACAATATTCACTATGGAAAATTATAACGCAGTGATTGTGTAGGTCAGACATACCCCTAATTTGGGGTTCTCAAATTGGGTTTTATTTTATTATTTAAGACATAGGACTCTTCTCTTATATATAGTATAATGAAAATAAAGGAAATATAGAATGATTAAATTTTAGACTTTGTCGATATCCTGGTTATTTAATTCAATTAGATTGTTTATGAAAAATGAAGAGCATATCAACCTTATGCTTGTAGAGAATATATTTCCTACTTTTAGATAATCCTACATTATCGTGTTTTTCAAACAACTTCATTGTGGTCAATAGATCTATTATTTGATTTTATTCCATTGATGTCTTGTTTATATAGAGATTGTCATGATTCTTCATTTACTAACAGAATTATGAATTTATCGAAATATACATCCAGAATCCCTATTTCATTTCTAAGTAAAATGAGCTTCCGCTCTTCTAGTATTTCGTTCCAGAATTTCATTTGTGTTGAAAGGTTCATTTGATTCAATATTTTCAGAACTTGGAAATATAACCAGTTAGGATTAATCGCCTTCCATTACATCCTTAGTATCTATTGACATACATATATATTGATATCTCTATATATGTTGTCATAGGTTTATCTCTATATATATTGATATAGGTGTTTGTGTACACAGTTGGCTTATATTATACATATATAGCTATTTACAACAATAGTTTTAAATGTGGTAGGATAATCATCCAAAAATCATGAGACAACCCACATAAATGTAAATATGTAATGTAGCATGTACTATTCATAATCTCATATTTATTCCAGAATAGTGGATACTACACGGTTATTCAATTGTGAACATAATAGTGAGATGTATAATCTATGCCAAGATGACAGTAATTTCTAACATAATTAAATAATTAGAAATTAATTAACACAGTTACATTTCCTGGTACATCTCCCCATTCAAATTTTCATTTCCATTCAAGTTACTTAACAATATTTTTACTCCACAACTACATAAATTATGTGAGAGTCTATCCTACTTTCACTGCATTCCTACAAAATTTAGTAAAAAAAATACTTCATTCATACTTAAATAGATGGAAACTTATCTGTTAATAATTTACAATGATATTTAAACAGAGAAGGAGAAAATAACATATCTGAACAATTTGCTGAAAAACAAATGGAACAACCATGTTCTTCCCAACCTTAGAATAGGACAGCCAAATCACTTGACCTGTTCACCCCTAGCTTGACCATGAATCCATGAGGGATAACTCAGAACTCCTCCTCAGCAAATCCTTTCAGCTTCAACATTCTTCCCTTTTCCTCACACTTAACAAGTAGTGTTCATAACAACAAGAGATAGATTTCCTTTTCCATCATACTAGGAAATGTCCTACCTCCTCCCATATGCTATATATCCAACAACAAAAGTGTGTAGGTCTTTTTCCCCTTGGGAATTTTCGCAGCTTTTCAAATCCCTGATTTTTAGGGGCTGCCAATTGCCAAATTCTTGATTTTCCACTTGTAAAAATCAACCCTGAGGTAGTTCCAACATGTTCCCCACTCATGGATTAATGGTCAGCTGATTTCAACATTGTTGTTCCATTTGTCCTCCAACAATAATTATAAAATATTTAGTTTCATACAAGTGTCATAGTCAAGTAGTTAGTTGGGTCAAATCATATCTCTGTCCAATAGTCATAATCATTAATTACAATTAACTAAATTTGAAATTTCCATAAATGGAAAAAAAATTCCAATTTCAAATTTACCAAAAATGGAAATAATTTCCTAAGAAATTTCAAACTTAAAAATAATTTATTTTTGGGGATGTCATAGTTCCTCTTCATCTATGGTTGGGTGGAACATGGTTGTTCCATTTGTTTGCGGCTGATCTGGTTTAGATATGTGTACTCTAGTCTTTACTTGGACAATGAGGAAGGGCATCCACCTTTCTTAGACAAGCAATAGAAGAGGATATGTATTCACTCACAAACTTCTATTGTAAGATGATCTCACAAGTTTAGTAAGCAAGGCATTCTAAAATAATATTTACTACACTAGTTCTGATTTGTGTTAGTGTTAGTGTAACATCCCTCCAATTTAAATATTTGAGCAATTTTAAGTGGTTGTGATTATTGAATTATGACATTGGGAAAAACTTTAACTAATATTTTGATCACCATAGATAATTTATGGTGAAAAATATTTATGTAAATATTATTTTTTATTTTACTTTATTTAAATTTACTTGAGATAAATTGATGAGAGAACCTAGCTATGATAAGAGAAATACTTTATTAAATGTGAAAAGTGAAAAACTGATAGAAACCACCGGGGTAAAATTGATTGTTGTCCATGAGGACAAGTGTGAACCTACCTCTGAGTGTGTGGAAGGTTAGAAAAAAAGATAGAAATAAGTTAGGACAAGACTCCCAAGAGTTAGGGAGAAGACTAGCTCGAAAAACAATAGAAAAAGACCTAGGCAGTGTATTATTATTAGCTTGGTAAAAAAAAAGAGAAGAAACACGAGTATGGTGTAAACATGATGATGTTGAGTAGTTGTGCATAATTATTTCTTGGTGTTTATGAGAATGAGCCAATTTCTGGAAATTACCTCGAGAAGATTCTTGACATTTTTAGTTTCCTGTGGAATAATGTATTTGTCTCGGGGGTGACCAGAGTTGGAAGTATGTGGTTTCTCTATTCTATGGTTGTGAGGAGCTGGACTCTATCCTTAGTTTTTCCTAGTAAATCTTTGTGGTTCAGATATCTGTACCTACCTTTGTTATTTTTTTTTTTTTGAATTATTATCTCAAATGTTTACAGTTATGGTTGGATGCTAATTTACATTGTCTCTATATATGTTCATAGTAATATGTTGCTAGAGATATTGATGTGAAAGTAGAAATAATAAGAGACTTCTTAGTCAGTTCATTACTTTTAACATTTGCAAAGAAAGTTTAAATGGGGAAATAATGAGAGAAAAATTAAACATTCATATGTCACTATTTTTCATTTGTATTAGAAGATAAATGAACTAACATAAGTAATCTTGGAATATGGCTTGAAACCCTAGTCATGCAATGTCTCTTCGTTAAAAAATATTTATGATAAAGAGTACATTAAGAAATATTATAATGGTTCTATATATTTTAAAGAAAAGATCATTTTTTTAGTTTCATAAAGAACATGGAAATATTATGCATGTGGTTGGTGGCCATAAAATAGAATTATTTTTATTATTTTCAATGGCTAAAAATAACAAAACAAACCACTGTATACATAAATAGAAGGATTGGAAAAATCTACATCAGAAAAATTATGTATCTACAGAATCATCTTATCTATCCACATAGTGTTATTTAATTCACTGTAATCAAATACCTTCTTCAATAAAATAAAACACACCAGAGTTGTTACAAAATGAAGTAGTGATACTCAAGAATAAGTGACATGATATCCAAACTAATGTAAAATATATGGAAATATTTAAGAGGTCACAAACCCCACAGGTGGAGCCGAAGCTTACCCTATGATACCAAGTTTTTAATAAAATTAATATAAAACAAGTCTGCGCAAAGAATGATTACACAACTCTTTATGGGTATGGTTTTGATTCTCAAACTATGTGTAATGAACCTCCTACCCATAATGATTTACCATGAGGTGAGTTTGGTAAAGATAAACCTCAGTATACCGACAACCTTCCCGAGTCTGTAGAGACACATAGGTTACCTATTCCTAGGTTGAAGGCACAAGCACAGTGGATCGTAACCCTTCAACTAGGTCTGCTAATGCTTGAATGGTGGTCCTCTTTAGACATTGGGGGGTCTCTCCCTCCATCTCTGGAATAGATGAATATTGTAGATGCAATTAGATAATGATTAAATCTATATGATTAAGTATATGGTAAGCTACATGAATTTATTTAGCACATTTTTTTTTTGTATGTAATTTTCCATGTAATCGACCTCATCTAGGTTGGGGTAGGTTAAAATTTCTATAAAGATATCAAGTTTCAATGATGATATTGTATGGTCCAAGACCAATGCAAAATTAGTAGGATTTCATTTTTTCTGAGTTTCACCTACATTTAATTTGGGGGGAAATGGTGAAAGACATAGTGAAATCCCCAAATTTATCACTTGATTCGAGCTTAATATTCCTTAGAACCGTTTAAGAGAGGTTTAATGGAATCATCCTATAGGTTGCAGAGATAAATTCAAATTGGAAGGTTGAAATTCATGTTTTAATGGAAGCTAAAAAGGATGATAAAGTTTGATGGATCAACGACCCAAATTCATCTCTGATTGATTAAAAGACTTATAAGTTTCAGAGTTTTTCAAATGGAGAAGATTGATGTTCACGATTTGATTTATGATTTTTGCAAATGGAGTGGATCAATGGTCAATATTTGTTTTTGGAGTTTTTAAAATGGAATAGATCGACGATAAATATCTATTTTTGAAGTTTTGCTAAAGGAATTAGATTGATGTTATGGATTCATTTTTTGAGTTTTTCAAAACGAAGTAGATCGATGGTCATGATTCATCGGTAGATTTAGGTGAAGCATTATAGATTGATGGGTAAGATGATTTTTGAATGGGAGATAAATGACCTGAATTCATCCTGATCTTAGTAAAAAATATTGAAGTATAAGAATTTAATGAAATTCATGGGAAAAGTTGGTTTCCCAAGAGAAATCAACGGTGGTCAATGGTTATATCAAGGATATTGGAAAATTATTTGGTTTAACAAAATTAAATCATCAATTAATGATGGTGAGGATGACGAAATTAGGGATATGTTTGGTTCATACAAGATAATTTTTCGATCGTTGATGAAATGGAAAGACGAGTATCTTGTGTCTTTCCACATCAACATACATGTGTTATGCCATGTTATCATTAAGGTGTCATGCCACATCATCCATATTTCCACATCAACATCAATGTTACATGCCACATTAGCATAGTTTCCACATCACCCAAGAAATGACTAATCATCAATGATCAAGGTTCAGGGAAATATGTGAATAAGTTGGTTCACAAAGGAAATATTTGATCATCGATCACCAATGAAGCAATCCTGGGTCGACAAAATTTGTGGTCAATTTTCTTTTTTTTTCTAATGAAAATCACTAGTCTCTGATGGTGAGGTTAGAAAAATCATTGGAGTTCTTTTTTTTTGCCAATGGAAATTGTTGGCACAGGGGCAGACCCAGGGTTCAATGCTACAACAACACACCAACAAAACCCTAACTACTGGCCCTTTCAGCAACACTTGCGAAGCAGATGAAGTCTCACCCAAGGTAGAGGTAGGGGTGGTTGCAGAACTGAGGTGTCTACAACCTTAGCTTGGACATAGATCTGTGATTATAATACTTAATAAATCACTTAGCACCATCATTTCATCATTATTGAACCAGTATATACTCCGAATATAAAACAAAGCATCGTAGCATTCACCCAGATCTAACATATTTAAGAACTTAACATAACTAAATGGATCATATCTAGAATATTCAAGCACTAAGCACATCCACCTATGTCAGATCTAGCATCCATATTCATCATAAGAACAAATAATAAATAGATCTATCTATCTATCTTTATCCATCACTTAGCAAATAACACATAAATACATTAGAACATCGCACAGAGTAGAATAATACAGTATTTACATGGTTCACCCCCACCCTAGGGCTACGTCCACCGACTCTTCTTCTTTATTAGCTTCTTCAATAGGTTACATGCACAGAGCCTCAAAACCCTACTCCACATAGGACATAATATCTATGCAGCTCACTAGATCCTTCTTCCTTGCATTACAACACAAATCCCTTCATAGTCTTGTGACTACTACGCAACCCCTTCACCACTCGCAGGTCAGAAGGTCCACACGAGCACACAGGATCCTCTTCTCTCCTTGGCCCAAAGAACTTAAAAATCTCTTCAATCTCCTATCTAGATATTTCCGCTCCCATAGAATTCTCCTTAACGATTCCCCTGCTCTAATCGGGAAATCAGACTTCGTGATTTCGTAATTCCTATGGTCGTGCACCTCGTGTGTTACAATACCCCGAAACCCGATGGGTAATGTCCAATGCCTTCTTTTTCCTATCGGAAATCCTCCCATCTGGATTTTAGCACTTACGATATCGAGAAAAACTTACCTCACTAAGCCCCAATTCTCGATATGTCGATACACTGATGCGACACGTGCGAGTTATCTCTTCAACTCCTTGTCACCTCGATCGGGATTTCAGAATTCACAGGATCGTGAATCCTAATATCAACGGACTCAAGACTTTCCTTTTCCCGATCCTCGATTGGGTGACACCTGTCCTCCACTAAATCCTATCATGGACCACACAACTCCTCCATCGGGATATCGTGTTTCGCAATTCCAATATACTAGAGTTTCTCACCTTCGAAAACTCTGATGACTGAACTCTGACTCCTCAGGATATCCTGACACGCGTATCGAATGATGGATGGTTCTAAGCTTGTCAAAATATCGCGGATCGTGATTCTTTATGCTATGATTTCTTCACTCCCAGAATTATCGATGACTTCATTATCCTGATGACCCCTCTGGGACTTCTCCTCCGCTCACTAGGTCTTAACCCTGCCGTAACACCTGCCAAATCTGACGGTTGACAGGAAATCAGCTACTGATCCAATGACTTAACAACCTTTTGAGATCAGAATCTGATATGGCCGTAACCTCCCCGCTAATCTGTCGGATCTGACGGCTAGCAGGATTCTCACGAGTTCCCTCCACGAGATCTTTATCGTCGCTCCTCTCTCCTTGCGGATTTCTTGATGTGAAACCTTCTGTGTGGTCCTTCAATAGATCATGAAGGCTCTACTCCTCCTGAGCTTTATCCAGCTTCTCAGTCTCTTAGAAATCTCTTGCACGCACTCCTTGCAGCAACCCTTCAACCTCAGTTGAGTGTTGAAGTTCTCTCGACTCTGCGCACTTCTGCAGTAGCAGTCTTTTAACACTTCACTCAGGCTCGCAACCCTGAGACCTTTACCTGGACTGTGCACTCCTTGCACGGCACTGTGACTAACTTCCCATTTGAGGAAATGAGGACAAAAACTAACTCTAATTGAACCCTTCTGTCAACGCACTCCTTGCGGACAATTCGACTGCACTCCTTGCAGGAATCCTCTGGTTCAGTTAGAGAAACAATTGAAACTCATTCCATCTGCATCTCAGACTTCAATTCAACCATGAAGTCACATACACAGCATATAAAATCAAATGCATGACTAGAAGCAAACATCCATGAGCATATCAACATCAAATACACAGAGAATAACACAAACCATGGATTTGAACCAAATCTTTATTCTATTAATTCAAATGCTTGTACATGGGTGTTCTTCATACAGTTCTCTGCCTACTCTTCTGCTTCTGAACAAGGTTAATGTTACAGTGATGCAATGAGGGTGTCTATATCCATTTTCCCTCTTGGACTCTAAAGATATCAAATCTAGAATTAAATTCCTATCTACCATCATTAACTATATTAAATGTCGACTATCTACCTAAGGACGAGAGCTTAAAGGCTCAAGGTCCATTTACAATATACAAAGGAGCCTCCTCGTAAATGGTTCATTTATGATTTGCGCAACAGTCCAAAAGCATTTTCAAAATTTAGTGTTGGCTTATCTAGTTGTTTTCCACTCCATGCTGTCTCACTTGATGAGTCGGTGATGCTCCTGCATCATACTCCTCAGCTTGAAAAATTTCATGGGCTCCTGTCCATGAGCTCCTGCATGGTCTTTCCATGCTTTTGTATCACTGCTTCACTCTCCCAGTTGGCATCTTCCACTGGGTGATTCTTCCACTTGACCAGATACTCAAAGTATTCCTTCCTTCGGGTCTTCTTACCCACTTTCTTGTCCTTACCCACTCTCTTGTCCAGTATGCATTCCATTTACAACTTTTCTGCAACTGGCAATTGTTTCATCCACTGGATCACTGGCTCCTCAGTTCCAGTCTCTAATTCTCGAGCCCTGTATGGGTATAAATCTGTGATATTGAATATCGGAGATATCCTGATGCCATCCACAACTCGATCTCATAAGCATTTTATCTGAATTTTCTCAAGACCTTGCATGGCTTGATTTTATTCATCTTTAACTTATTGTATTTCCCTCTCGGGAACCTTTCTTTCCTTAAATGTGCCAGAACTAGATCATCAAATTCGAACTGAAGTTGTCTCCGATGCTGATCTGCTGTGCACTTGTACTCCTGATTTGATTTCTGCAGTCGCTCCTTCACCCTACTGTGAAGTTCTTTCATCACCTCAGCGAACTCTTCTGCACTAGCGCTGCTAGTAGCAGTCTATTCTGAATCCCTCAATTCAAAAAATCCTCTCAGCTACATCCCATAGAAAATATGAAATGGACTTCAGCCTGTGCTTCGATTTACTGAATCATTGTATGCGAACTCTGCTTGCGGCAATATGCTATCCCAGCTGCCATGGTGCTCTATCAACAAGCTTCTCAGCAAGTCTCCCAGAATTTTTTTGACCACTTCCGTTTGCCCATCCGTCTGCGGATGATAAGCAGAACTAAACACCAAGTTAGTTCCCACCTTCTTCCATAAGGTCCTCCAAAAATGTCCTATGAATTTCGTGTCTCTGTCCGAAACAATACTTTTCAGCAATCCATGAAGTCGAATGACCTCCTTGAGAAATAGATTTGCGATGTGATTCGCATCGTTAGTCTTCTGGCATGGGATAAAATGTTCCATCTTTGAAAACCTATCTACTACCACAAAGACTGAATCAACACCTCTCTGTGTCCTTGGCAACCCCAATACAAAATCCATGCTTATCGCCTCCCATGGCCTCTCTGGTATAGGTAATGGCTGATAAAAACTGACATTCTGCTTCCTTCCCTCCAAATGATGGAAAAGTCGACATCTATCAATGAATCTCTTGACGTCTACTTGCATTCTTGGCCAAAAGTATGATTCGCTCAACTTTACAAATGTTTTTTCATGGCCAAAATGTCCTGCCAAGCCTCCACTGTGTTTCTCCTTCAACAAGTTCTCCCTCATGGAGAATTTTGGAATACATAGTTGATTTCCTCTGAACAACAACCCCTCCTGGATCATATAATCTATCCAAGGGATTCTATATCTGAGAATTGGATTCTCAGTTGCTTCATACGCCTCTCCAAAATCTGCATCACCTGCGTACATGTCCTTGAGATTTTCAAAACCCAATGTTTTGACTCGGAACTCCTGCAGCAATAAACACTTCCTGCTCAAAGCATCATCCACTTTGTTAGCAGTACCCGAAATATGCTTAATCACAAATGTGAAATTCTGCATATACTCTAGCCATTTAGCATGTTTCTGATTCAACTTCTCTTGTTGAGTCACAAACTACAATGCATGATTATCACTGTACAATACAAATTCTTTCGGGATCAAGTAATGCCTCCACTTCTTCAGTGCTTGTATGATAGCATAAAATTCTTTATCATACGTGGACTATTTCAATTTCACTTCATCCAACTTCTCACTGAAATATGCAAGTGGCCTATCTTCCTGACTCAAGACTGCTCCTATGGCAAACCCGCTTGCATCACATTTCACCTGAAATGTTTTCTGGAAATTTGGCAACACCAACACTGGTTGTTCCGTTATATTCCACTTCAACAAATTGAATCTCTTCTCATCCTCTGTTGTCTAGTGAAAATATCTATGCCACTTCTTCACTGTATCCATCATTGTTGCGCTAATTCCACTAAAATTCCTAATGAATTTCCGGTAGAAACTAGCTAAACCATGAAAACTTCTCACCTCGAAAATATTTCTCGGTGATGGCCAATTTTTAATCACTTCCACTTTATCCGGATCCATCCTCAACTCATTAGCCAAAATAACAAAACCCAAGAGAATGAGCTCTGTCTTCATAAAAGAGGACTTCTTCATATTTATTAATAGCTTCTCCTACTGTAATTTCTTCATCACAATGGTCAAATGCTTAAAATGTTCAGCCTCTGATTTACTGTAAATCAGTATATCATCCAAATACACAATGACGAGCTTCCCGATGAATTCCCTCAGGACTTTGTTCATCAACCTCATAAAGGTACTTGGCGCATTTGTCAAGCCAAATGGCATGACTAGCCATTCATACAAACCTTCGTTCGTCTTGAATGTTGTTTTCCATTCATCTCCTTCTCTCATGCGAATCTGGTGATATCCGCTTTTCAAATCAATCTTTGAAAAATATTTTGCCCCACTTAGGCAATCCATCATATCATCCATCCTCGGCAGTGGAAATTAGTACCTGATGGTTATCTTGTTGATCGCCCTTGAGTCGGTACACATCCTCTAGCCTTCATCTTTTTTTGGACTGAGCACTATTGGAATGGCACATGGAATCAAGCTTTCTCTGACCAATCCCTTGTCCAATAACTCCTGGACCTGCCTCTTGACCTCCTCATTTTCCTGCGGTGTCAACCTGTACGCAGCTTTATTCAGCAAACTGGCTCCTGGTATGAGATAAATATGATGACTCACACTCCTCATTAGTGGAAATGAACGAGGTGATTCGTCCACTATGATATTAGTGAACTCGTCCAGCAGTTCCTGAATCTCTTCTGGTAAATCATCCACTCTTGTGCTAGTCAGAATAATTCTCAACTTTCTGACCAAAAAGAATTGTGGATCTTCTTTCTTCTTCACCTCCATAGGAATCTCCTTCCCACTCATGAGAAGTATTGTGTTGTTCACTTCCGGCTTCACCTCATTATCCTTTATGAGAAGAAACATATGGGTTCTCCCATTCTTCTCCAGGGTATATGTGTTCATTCTCCCATCATGAATCACATTTCTGTCATATTTCCATGGTCTACCCAGCAATAGATGACAAACATCCATGGGAATAACATCACATAAGATCTTATCATTATATCCACCTATTTTGAATTCAACCAAGAATTTTTTAGTAACAGTTACTTGGTGTCCTTTATATAGCCATGAAACTCTGTATGGGCTTGGATGATGAGTTGTCTCTAGCTCCAACTTCTCTACCATCTCGATTGAAATGAGATTATCTATGCTACCGCTGTCCACGATAACCTTGCATACCCTATCTTTGGTCTTGCAAGTTGTTCTGAATAGTCTGGTCCTTTGAGCTGAGCTTTCCACCTCCTTCTCAGGTGTCAAAAGGACTTTACGCATCATAAGCGATCTTCCACCTTCTGCGTCTTCTGTCTCGACATCCTGCCTCTGCTGTTTGGTGATGTGAGCTTCCCCAATGTCCTTTTTTTTCTCTAGACACTCATAAGACTTGTGTCCATTCTTTCCACATGTGAAGCATGTTATTACTCCACCTCTTCCTCTTCCTCTACCTCTGGTATGAGGAAAAGTGTTTTTGTCAGCATATCCTTTGCTCTGTTCTGTATGCTGCCCTCTCTGTTCAATGTATGGTCCTCTCTGTGAGGTCCCACCTTTCTCAATCTTACCCTGAGGTTTCTTCCATTCCTCCTTGGTCTTCTGGAATTTTTCCTGGGCAACTACTTTGCCTCTGGACTGACTTCTACGTTTCCCTCGCTGACCTTGCTTTCGGCTTAGCTTCTCCTCTGCTTTCAGAGCCATCTGATAAGCATCCTCCACCATTCAGATGGTTACCATATTCAACTCATCCTAAATCTCGTATCTCAAACCATTCAGATATCTAGCAACCTTCTCATCATCGCTCTCCCAATGACCTGCCTTGATGTTCAGTCGATAGAATTCCTCAGTGTATTCTTTCATTGCCATCAGCTTTTGTCTCAGGTTCTGCATCCTCCTGAACAGAGTAATTTGATAGTCTTTTGGGATGAACTTTGCCTTCATCTTTGCAATCATTCGATCCCAACTCTTGATATTCTGCTTGCCTTTGCATCCTTCTATCAGCTTGTAGCTCATCCCACCACAATGCTGCATGTCCTTTCAATCACGTAACAACATGCTTGAACTTCTTGTCTTCTTCGAAATCTTCATAGTCGAAGCATGTATCCAGAGCTCTAATCCAATCTAGTAGCTCCTATGCATCTAGATTTCCCTTGTAAACTGGAATGTTCATCATTGCCTTTGCACCCATCTGTGCGATGGCTTTAATTAGGCATTCATTCACTGCATCTTAGGCTACAACTTCCTCCTCACGTTTAGCCTCAACTTCACTCTCGGAATCACTGAGATCCCCTACACTAGCTGTGAAACTTTGCACTATCTCCATGTCTTCAAGTCTTTCTCGGAGATCATGCACTTGTCTCTCCATTTCTGGATTGAATACATGCCTGCCTCTTCTTCGCACCTTCCTATCCTCTAGATCGGGTGATTGTATTTCTCTTCTGGGCAGCATGGGGAATCCTCTTCTCTGCTACAGAAACAAAGATATATCCCCACTCTGATACCAAACTGATGGCTACGCAACCCCTTCACCACCTGCAGGTCAGAAGGTCCATGCAAGCACATAGGATCCTATTCTCTCCTTGGCCCGAAGAACTTAAAAATCTCTTCAGTCTCCTATCGGAAGATTTTCGCCCCCACAGAATTCTCCTTAACAATTCCCCTGCTCTAATCGGAAAATCAGACTTCGCGATTTCATGATTCCTATGGTCATGCACCTCATGCGTTACAATAACCCGAAACCCGATGGGTAATGTCCAATGCCTTCCTGTTCCTATCAGGAATCCTCCCGTTGGGATTTTGGTACTTACAATATTGAGAACAACTTACCCCGCTGAGCCCTGATACCTGATATGTCGATACACCGATGCGGCATGTACGAGTTATCTCTTCAACTCCTTGTCACCTCTATCGAGATTTCGGAATTCGCAGAATCGTGAATCTTGATATCAATGGACTTGGGACTTTCCTTTTCCCGATCCCCTATTGGGTGACACCTGTCCTCCACTAACTCCTGTCATGGCCCACACAACTCCTTTGTTGGGATATCGTGTTTCGCGATTCCAATATACAAGAGTTTCTCACCTTCGAAAACTCCGATGCCTGAACTCCGACTCCTCAGGATCTCCTGACACGCGTCCTAAATGATGGATGGTTCTAAGCTTGTTCGAATATCATGGATCACAATTCCTGATGTTGTGATTTCTTCACTCTCGGAATTCCCGATGACTTCAATATCCCGATGACCCCTCTGAGACTTCTCCTCCGCTCACTAGGGCTTAACCCCGGTGTAACTCCTACCGAATATGATGGTTGACGGGAAATCAACTGTCGATCCAATAGCTTACCAGTCATTTGAGCTCGGTCTCTGATATGCCCGTAACCTCCCCGCTAATTTGTCGGATCTGACGGCTGGCAGCATTCTCATGAGTTCCCTCCACAAGATCTTGATTGTCGCTCCTCTCTCCTTGAGGATTTCTTGATGTGAAACCTTCTGTGCAGTCCTTCAACAGATCGTGAAGGCTCTACTCCTCCTGAGCTTTGTCCAGCTTCTCAGTCTCTTAGAAATCTCTTGCACGCACTCCTTGCAGCAACCCTTCAACCTCAGCTGAGTGTTGAAGTTCTCTCGACTCTGCGCACTCCTGCAGCAGTAGTCTTTTAACACTTCACTCACGTTTGCAACCCTGAGACCTTTACCTGTCCTGTGCACTCCTTGCACAATGCTGTGACTAACTACCCCTTCAAGGAAATGAGGACAAAAACTAACTCTAATTGAAACCTTCTGTCAACGCACTCCTTGTAGACAATTCGACTACACTCCTTGCAGGAATCCTCTGGTTCATTTAGAGAAACAATTGAAACTCATTCCATCTACCTCTCAGACTTCAATTCAACCATGAAATCACATACATGACATATAAAATAAAATACATGACTAGAAGCAAACATCCATGAGCATATCAACATCAAATACACAGAGAATAACACAAACCATGGATTTGAACCAAAGATTTATTCTATTAATTCAAATGCATGTACATGGGTGTTCTTCATACAGTTCTCTGCCTACTCTTCTGCTTCTGAACAAGGCTAATGTTACAATGATACAATGAGGGTGTCTATGTCCGTTTTCCCTCTAGGAATCTAAAGCTATCAAATCTAGAATTAAATTCCTATCTACCAGCATTAACTATATTAAATGTCAACTATCTACCTAAGGATGAGAGCTTAAGGGCTCAAGGTCCATTTACAATATACAAAGGCACCTCCTCTTAAATGACTCATTTAAGATATGCGCAACAGTACAAAAGCATTTTCAAAATTTAGCGCTGGCTTATCCAGCTGTCTTCCGCTCCACGCTGGCTCGCTTGATGAGTCAGTGATGCTCCTACATCATATTGTTACAACCACTTGCACCTAACTTTGCAAGTCTCTCACAGTATGCACAAAGCATTTACAAACCACACTTGCACTTAGCACTTAGGTTATCGACCGTCGCTACTTATGTCACCTAGTTACTTATTTATACTTTACAAAATAGGCCTAAGCATGGGTAAACCCATGGGTCGACATCCCATACCCATTACATATTCCCCAAAAAGGACCCAAAAAGGGGCCAAGATTCCGATATCTATGCTGCATCTTGCACTTCATCTTCACCAGGCTGTCGAAGTCCCAAAATAAGTCAAAATTGACCAAGGATCTCTGAAAACTTGGTCGAGGGCCAACAAGCCCCCAACACTCACCTGTGACTCATCCCAAGTCACTTTGGTCTGACTAGTTCTACTGCGAATGACTCAAGCTTGGCTCAAGATACTTGGACTTGTTGTGTAACTCGATCTTTTGACTTTTCTTATATGACTTTCGTAGAGTGAAGTGCTCTATTGACCACTTCCTTTACTTCAAGTTGCTTTGCGAGCAACTATTCCTTTTCTTGCTGTAGCTGTCCTTTTTCTTCGTCAAACTTTTCTTGGAGACCATTGTTTTCCCGTTCTACAACACTATGTTTCTCTACGAGTACCCCTTGTACTTGTGTCAAATATTGGGTGGATTTCTCTATTTCTTCATGTGCTCGTCGAAGGCGAGCTTCAACTGTGTAATGTACCTCAAATTTAACAAATATTTTTTTTTTCCTGTGGAACATTATTATCCCAATTTCATTTAATAGGTATGTAGTGAGGGGAGTAATATTCAAGTGATAGATCCATACTCTGATTACCACATAATGACAAAACTTTACCAGGATAAATTAAAACTTAAAGGAATAGTTCTCCATAGATTCTAGCACTTTTCTTTAACCCTTATATACATCTCTATATAGTAAATAATATGATCCCTTATGTTTGTGTGCAAGACTATATCATAGGTATTAATGTAACCAAAAATACCACAAGGAAAATAGAATCGGGGTTATACTTCTTAGTAAATGAAAAATACATGACAACTCATGAGTTAGTAAGACATCAACAGGGTCTGAGTTGTTTTCTTATGAAACTACTCGTGGTTTTAGTGATTTAAATAATCATATTTATAAAATATTTGTTAAGGAAAGCACCCATGCAAAACCCTATTCCACTAAGTCTTAACTGAGTTGATTTGTTAAGGAAAGGACCCATGCAAAACCCTATTCCACTAAGTCTTAACTAATCTTTTATCTCATTGAAAAACCATTGACGGGAAGCTAACTGAGGAAAGAAATAGATAGTACCTAACTAGCCCCAACTGAAAATGTCATGAAGTGGCTATCATACATTTCACAATATCTATTGATAGGGGTAGAAGGTATACTTGTTAGAGAGCATTTAAGGCTCTTCCCTATATGATTAATGGTATTCTTGTACTCACAAGTTATGATGGCCTTTTCACTAACATTTTCTCCAATTTCGCCATGCCAACTTTGCCCTAGTAACATGGCTCAATCCACCCTGTACCCTTGGAATTTACTCCGAATAGCGTAAGCTCCTCTTAGGGTTAGGTGTGTCTTTCTTTGTCATTATGGGCTCCAAAAAATTCTCTGTGTTACTTCCTCAGTGTGGGAGGATAGTTCAACTTGGGGTCGTTAATCATGGATTCCGACAACATTTCCTCTTCCCCCTGGTAAGTTTTTAAGTGGATATCGTGTTGTAAGTAACATAGAGGAGTCTCAAAGGTTATATCCATGTGGTAACTCTTATTATAGGTTTTATTTAAATTCTTGCTTGAAATTCTTCTGGGATTATTCCTATTCTGTAAAAAAAGTTGGGTTATTTGTTTTGTTCCCACCTCGGTCCGTCCGGAGTTCACAACACTCCATATTCTTGTTCTGAACTTAGAGAAAATGCTTGTGTAGTTCCCTTTTTGTGTAGTTTTCACTTTATGTTTTCCTTATGTCATAGTATCGTTAACTCTTTATGCTTATACCTGGTTGTTGCGTATCTATGTCTGGTTTCGAGTTATGGTGTGACATTATTAGATTGAATGTATACCTGTATGTAGCATCTCATGTAAATTTTCTGATTCTTTCTCTTCACGAAGGGTGGGTCCACCCTTCGATAGATTTATACAGACTATTCTCTGGTCTCTATGAATAAGTTTCTTTTCTTTTTTCTTTTATTTAAGGGCTAACAACTTGCTAGTCTGGTGAAATAGAAAATATGTCTACTCTGTTTCTTGAATAGTTCATAGTAACTACCTATAGCATGTCAAAGTTGAATTGATAGTTCTTGCTAAGGTTGATTCGGACTCTTAGTGTCACTATTGACGTTTGGTGATGAGGTACACTAATTTGAAGTCTCATTTTATCGCTAAAATTAGAGTATACTCTTTAATAAAGACTATTGGTTCTATGTGTAGTTTCCTTTGGTCCTTCGAACCGTTCGTATGATATATCTTTTTCACTGTATAGTTAAATAGTAGCTCTGCTATATTTTTTTTCATTTTTGTATGAAGATGTGGACGCATATACTTTGATGCAAAAATTAATGATGGGAACCTATTGTTGCGAGGGTATCCATAAGGAGTCCAAGGATCACCCAACCCTCATCCTGGAATGTCCATTCAACCAGAATGTGACCATAGGAGGGAAACGGTGTTAGCGTTAGAAGTCACTCCTGGATTGCTTGTAGGAGAAGAGCCTAACACCCATCAGTTTTATGTCACGATAGTTTTTTTAATGGGTGATCAAATGGGTAGAGACTCGGGAACTTAGGGAGTGGGTCTGGCATGTCAGCAACTAAGGAGGTCTTGATCTAACTTCAGTCAGTGAGTTGATTTGAAAATGAGAAAGTTGAAGACTTGGTTAGAGGAGTGAACAAACTACCTTAGGCGACAGACCTTTCAGCAATTTGTAGAAGGAAACCCTGAATGTGAGATCCTCTTGTTCAGGGCTTCGAGAAACTGAAGGGGGACTTGACTGGATTCTCCAATTCCAAGTCGTTCAGCATTGAGAAAATAACAAGGACTGGTTAGAAACAATGCAATTGTTACAGTGATCCAATATACATCATCCTATAACAGTTACAACTCGACTGGATTATCCAATTTCGAGTCGTTCCAACATAGTGTAAACACATACATGAAAGAAGTTGACATTAATAAGGAAAGAAGTCTCAAGAGTCCATTCATGACTAGAATAACAGTGCTTCATTAAAGTTTTTCAACCCAGGAGCCTCGCTCAACCATCGATCGATTACAAAAATACAAAAACTGAGTCTATATACTTAGATGAATTCACCTCATAGAGGCGTGCTTGGTCACCGAAGACTTGGTGTCCCCTCAGCCAAATTTAGACGACTATTCTTTGTCAGATGCTACCTTAACTGTGCATGGATCCTGCAAGGGAAGTAGCTGAGCCTTAAGAGCTGAGCTAGCATGTGCAGACCTCCTCCGGATGGTCGAGGACTCGGTATGGCTTCTTTGGAAAAATGGGTATATAGGACCTTCTGAGCAGACTGCTTGCCAGATTATCCATACCTTACACTTAATGCCTGAGGAGAGGTCTCAACCACCCCTTCTCTCCTTCATTTAATCCAAGCAACAACCAAGATTGAGGTCAAATCAAATGACGCATGGAGATCATGATGATCCCTTCAACAACTAGACTCGACGCCTTTGGCCCCCCTTTGCACAACTCCTTTCTTTCCCAAGTGACCACGGGCTGTGACCCTGTGTTTATTCCCAAGGCACTTTCGGATTTCATGAATGGAAGGAGATAATCCTTACTTATTCATAGTCACAATGAGTGAAGCGTTGAGATGGCCTAATTGGGCACCACGTGTCCCTCTCAGATCTGACAGTCCTGAACTTACTCGGGGATATTGTGGGCGCGAGCCCTGGATTCTCCCGACACCTTGTGCATTCGGGAATATTATGGAGCTGCTCCTTGCTCCTTGAAACTGCAATGGGTGAAAAGGTGAGGAGCCTAATCATGCACCAAGTGTCCCCTTTGGATGAACGACTGAGACTGCTTCGTGATAATGTGGGCCTGCATCTGGGCACTTTCGATGATTCAGGGTTCAAGGTTTCGAGATGTGAGATGACGAGGGACTTTTACCCTTCGAACTCCCGAATGTCGATATGCCAACTAGATCTCGCACTATGTGTCACTGGATTGGACGACCCAGATTCAGTCTTGAAATATAGGCGCTTTCTTTGACGCTATGTGTCAGTTAACTTGGTAGCCCCGATATCCCGATGACCATTGATCTACTCTTATGAATGAATCTTGACCGTCGACAACATAACCTCACCTTCTTACATGCTTGGAAGCCTTAAAACGAGATTTTTCCATACTTCTATCGAGCGCTTCTCGTGCAACTTGCAGACCCGAACACTCTTGTGTCTAGGACAAGAAATGTCGCTAACATTAGGCTCCATGGGGGATAGAGTCATCCCTGCGATGATCTAAGGACTCTTTTTGAAGATTCAGTGCCTTGCTATTGGGATATGGAGTCATTTATTAAGCTAAAAATAGAAAATAGAAAACAATATTTACAAAACAAAAGAAGCCGCCTGCGGCTTACAAAAAACATTTTTGTAAGAAATGTCCATTTAGTGGGCCATCAAAAACTTCTTCTCCTTCCAAATATTGAAACCTATAAGTGTTCCTTGAAAATACCTTAGATATCTTGAGAGGCCCACAGCAGAGGGCATCAAACTTACTGTGTTTGGCCCTCTCTTGCCTGGGTGCATCCCATTTAAGCACCAGATCACCCAGGTCGAAAACTTTCTTTTTTCTTTTCCTGTCAAACGTTTTCTTGATCTTCTGCTGATGATGGTAGGCCCTATTCATGACCTTTTCCCTGATCTACTGAACTTCCACCATATGATGAATCCTTCTAACCATATGGCCAGGCTCTCCTTCAAGGTCCTGGAGGAATTTCGCCACAGATAAAGCGAGTTGAGTAGGGAAAACAACTTCTATCCCATAAACAAGTTGGAAAGGTGAGATTCTAAGGGACTTCTTTGTTTTCACCTAGTCGGCCCATAGGGAAAATTTGAGCTTTGAATCACAGGCCCTTTTATTGTCTTCCAATAATTTTTTAAGGAACTTGATCAGACTTTTATTGGAAGACTCCGCCAGTCCATTTCCTTGAGGATAATAGGGAGTAGAGTGAATCAGCGAAATCTCAAACTATTGATAGAAATTGACCAAAGGCTCAGACCTAAAAGAGGCGGCATTGTCGGTGATGATTTTGCTGGGACAACCAAATATGGCTATGATATCCTCCAGGAAGCTGATAATTTACTTTGTGAGAAGTACTCTTGTGAGAATTACTCAACATTAATCACAAAGTAAATTTGAGCTGATAATTACTTTGTGATTAATGTTGAGTAATTCATCTTGGGCATACTCTATGATCATGTCAACAAGGTTCACTTGGTTTTATCCATTTAAAAGTGTGGATGCACATATATCAAAGAGAAAAGCATGTTGGTCATAGAAATCATGGAAATCTGATAAGTTTTTGGACATTTCTCCAATTCCATATTAAATAGACCATTGGAAAATGCATTCTGGAGATAAAAATGTTAGGTACATGAATTCCAAAGTCCAGTAATAACCCTCCTGCAAGAGTGACATAATCCTAGCTTCTCATAATACTTGTAGACTACAACATTGGAAATATCTTGCACTGGTTATTTGATATATGTGATTGTGTGAGTTCTCTATTCTTTCACTTGTTTTCAAAACTTTGTAGACTATAAGTTCGATGCAAACTTTAGAGATGAATTATCACTATGGAGGTTTTTTGTGTTGAGGAGGCATCAAATGCAATCAACAAGCATGTAAATACTTGTAGTTTGGAAGAATTAAGGGAGCTCACCCCTAACTTTCTGATTAAGAATAGGTCGACCTTAACAATTTTGATTGGAAAAGTTGGACTTTGAAAATATTCAGAATATATTCATCCCTTGATCAAATGCCTCCTTTAAAATAGTAGAAACGCCCATTCCAGGTAGATTTAGAACAAATACCTTAATCAAACACTAAGCTGAATGTGTTTTCTCTTAAGCACTAGATATCTTAGTCACTTTATTTGATCCTGATATTAAGTAAGTCAACATATGCACTTGATATCTAGGAAATTTGAGCAATGTCCTTCCCAAAATTTGTAGTAAGAGATGAAATGGCATGCTCAAGTATGAAAACCTCAACTGTTGTTTTAGTGACAAACCCCAACAATTGATATTCCATATCCTTATATCATCACCCACTTTGTCAATTCATCTAGAAAGAGAAAATAGGTCCTTTGATTAGGTCCTTTGATTAGGTCCTTTGATTAGGCCCTGGTTAACCATGCCTATAGAGATTCTCTTGAAGAAAATCCCGAAGATACCATCAAATTAGGAAGGAAAGGCCTGGATCTTGTATTTGATGCTTAGAACAGGTCAACCTGAAGGGATGATCTTAATATTTGCAATTTGGGATTTATTACATGGAATAACCTCTAGCCACCAACTTGATGTTTTTCCTAAACACCTAGGAAACTCTCTTGAAGTGGTCCCTTAATATACCCTCTGTAATAGATAATTCTTCATAATAAAAAACTTGCATATTAGGATCTTGTCTGTTTGTCCTCTAATACTTCCCATGGTGCACATAATTTCTGAGGTTCAAATTATTTCCAGGTCACATATTTCCCTCAAAGGTGTTCCATGGGGTCCTAAAGTGAAATGATAGACCATAAGTGAAGTGTCAGCAAGCAGGTCCAAGTTACCATTTGACTATCTACATGGAATAAAATATTTTCTACACAGAAGCACAACGAATCTGCCAAAAACACAGCAAAAAATTTGGGTCAAAGAAGAGATGATATCTCTTTAACCATAATACCTGTGTGTAAACAGAAAGAATGTTTTTGTAGTTGAAGATGTTTTGGAAATAAACCTCTTTCAGTTTTCCAAAATTATACACCAGTTCTTCATAATATTCTCTTCAAAAAAATGACTAAGAAGGCCTGTGCGCATTCAGAAAAATAGGCTGTAAAGACATGCATGGATCTCTCACCCTATAAATACGTGCCACCTCTACTTGTGTATATGAGAGTTATAATTTCTTATAGTTTTCCTGTTTCATAGCTACAACCCCATGTTGGTCAAAATCTGAGAATTACAATTATCTCTTCAAGCATAAGAATAATTTTGGAGAAAGACATGCATGGATCTCTCAACCTATAAAAGTTGTTGTAAAGACATTATAACTCAATAAAGACGTGCATTGAAATAAAGTTGTCCTGTGCAGCAGTGGACTCCATGCATAATCATCACCCATTAAAGCAATATGAATATTATTTTATGTGATGGTAATGAATATGCCAGTCTTCTGGAAAGTTACATGCATAGTGGCATTGATATCAATATCAACATGCAGAGGTTTCTTGAGTCCAATCTATCTGAGACAAAATTGTACAGAGCATTGGATGAGATGTTCAATAGAGGGAAAATGCTAGATGATGCATATTTATCATCTCTTATTGATGCCTTTGTTAAATAATGGGATGAGATTGCGGATGG
>JASDQU010309852.1:106275-127929 GCA_032191745.1 Picea mariana | reverse complement strand
AATTCTTGATCAATCCTTTGTTCGCGTCCTGCAACCAGAAGGGAGGAACCAGGTGGTGTTCCTTTAGAAAATCGCACGACTTATTCACCATAGCCGGATCGCGTCCCGACGACAGATGGAAACGCTGATCTCGCCCATGATATCCGTCCAGGAGGTGCAGATGGGCCTCCAGATTATGAAAGCATGAGAGATCGTTCGTGGGCTTCAAGAACGGAGAATGTGTGTGATCAAGCGCGAGCTCCACACCTACATGACAGTAACTCCACGGAAGCTTATCGACCCACTGCTTCATCATCTTGAACTTCTCGTTGAACAGAACGCCGGGGACCTTCGGCACGCTGTCGTGAACGTTCACCACTCTTAGAAACTTGACGCCCAGCTCCTCGCACCGATCCTTGAACGCTGCGTTGCCCACCCTCGGCCCCGCGAACGAGAACACCGTTATGGGAATGAGCTCCGCCTGATTGTCGCTCTCCGATCGGTTCAACCCCAACTCTGCAATATCGTACGCACTCAGTACTGCCAGCGCGGCCCCTAGGCTGTGGCCCGTGATCGTTATGCTCAGCTGCTCGCCTCTGTATTTTAGCAGCAGTCGCTTGAGCTCCAACAGAACCTGATCCCGTGCGCTACTCTTACAGAACCGACAGTCACGTTCCTGGGCTGTGTAGAGATTCAGAAACCCCGTTTCGACCTTCACGTCGGGATGGGGATGCACGTAGTTTAATCCCGCGGGCCTCAGATAATCCATGAGGTCCGCGATCCACTCGAGACTCGTCACCGTCCCTCTCCACGCGATTACGATATCTCGCCGTCCAAGCCTCTTGATCTCCTCCTCGTCCGTGGCCACGGCTATGAAGCCCATCCAGTTGGCGTGCGTACTCCACGTTTTCTGCACTTGAGGCCTCTGAAAAAGGCCGGGGAGATTGATGTTGGAAGTGGCGTAGAGATACTTGGTTACTTCGTAGCCGTAATCCGACATCCCAACGCCTTGGAAGAGCTGCCTGCGATCATACTTGCAGCTACCGCAGTACTTGGAGAAGGGATCGAAATCGAAACCATCATAACATGCCTGGGCGAATTCTCCATACCTGATGATCTCCTCTCGCAAAATGTCGTCCATGGGATCAAGCAGCCCTTCCCAGTTGTTGACGCCCTGGATTTCCCTTCATAAGTCCGTCAGTTTCCTCTGGGGCTTCAACGTCTCGGCGACGTTTGGCTCTACCACGTCCGACATGCTCGGCAGGGACTCCATCTCTGAGCTTCTGATGGGCGGCAGCGGCCTTGCTTTCATGGTGGTCAAACTGCGGCGACTATGAGTCGGCTTTCTTTGCCGATGAATCAAGTGCTGATCCTGCGAAACCCTCTGCATGATCAAGCGGGATTCCACCGGCTCAGAGAGGGCAGACCAGCGTGCTAAGCCGAAATTGGCTGCGGTAGCAGAAGCTGAAGGGAAACAGGCTCTGAACATTGCCAGTGAATTCATGGCAGCAGGCGAGGGATTCATGAGCAATGACGGGGATGAGTAACTAGAAAACCAAGCGATGGATTGACTTGGTCGAGATGGGCTTGAATTTATAATGGCAGATCGCCCACACGTGTATTGCATTTCTTTTAAATGTTGAACACGCTGACGCCCTACAATACGCATTAGTCTAGGAAGTAAGGGTTAAAACCAGGAACAACAAGCGATGCGACAATTACATCGGGGCCTGTAATATTCCATTGGATGCGGTGCGGGGCCTGTCGTTTTGGGTAGGACAAAACTTTCCGCCGTTCCAATGAATATGAAGAGATTAAGGTAATGAGTTACGGTCGATCTTGGTAGACTTATATTCAGGTAACAGTATAACAGAATGTGATAATATATTTGGAATCAGGATATCACATCAGCGACAACATCAGCGACAAGAGACTACAGCTGCAAACATAAAACATACCGATCAATATAAAAAAAACTTGCAATTCAAAAGACGGCGAAAATAAAATCTATTTTGGAGTGTTTTTTTCTCAAATTTCAATATTTTAGTTGGATGATTTGGCCTTGCGACATTACCGTATTTTACAGATGAGCCAAGGGTACCTTTCCATTATCTGTTGGTTGCCCTCTCTATCAATTCTTTGGCATAATTTGTTATATTTTATATTTTGCACCTCACGTTTAACATATGATTAAGTGCAAGTTTTTCCTTATACGCAAAGTGCGTGGAAATGTCTATTTTATACAACTGGCAGACTTCAAAATTCCGGCAACACTTTGAAACCTGTTGGGCCTGTTTTTAATTTTAGGATGACGTAAGCTTAGTGATCTATTGATGTGACATTCAAAGTCAAATTTAATTTGTATTATATTTTCAAGAAAGCCTTATCACAATGTCAAAATTAATTTGTAACACATTGGTATTTTATAAATGGAGCTTTATCATACACAATTTTTTTTTTTTTAAGAGAATTACAGATGGAGCTTTATCATACACAAATTAATACCTTGGTGGGGTTTAGGTGTCATTTTTCAGTGATTTAGATGGTTTAGATACCTTTAAGTAAAAAACATTTCAAATAAAAATATATATATTATAATATTTTGAATGTGTTTTTTTTAAGAGGTTACAAGTTCAAATCCAGAGAAGGATAGGGTATATATACTTCTCTAAATTTTATCAGCCCTTTATCCCACAAACAAGGAAATCCCATACACTAATCTAATTTGTGACCTTAAAAATAGATTATTATTATTAATAATAATATTAGTATTTACTTTTATAATAATCTATTATTACTATTTACTATTATTTATTATATTTCATATTTTATATACAAATTATTGTATTATAATATAATATTATTAATAATTTAATATAAATGTATTTGTTAATAAGTTTAATAAAGTTCTATATTTATGTTTATTATTAAAAATTTTATTTTATATAATAATTATATAAATTTTGTAATATTATAATACAAAATTATAATATATTATTAAAAATAATATTAATGTCCATTTATTCTTAAATGAGTTTTAAAAAAACTATATTAGAAATCATTATCAATTAATTAGCAAGAATAACTTTGTTGATATGATACATAATAAAATACCATGGCAAATGAAAATAAAAAATAAATAAGGGATTTTCATTATTCACAAACGAAGATGTGTTTTTAAACTTTTCCTTTAAAAATGTGGATTTTCATTTAAACGAAGATTTGGATTTTCATTTACACGTATTAGTTTGATTTCATTGTAAAAATGATGAGATGCGATGCGGAGGATTTTATAATGAAATTGCATATTAAATTATATTTTATTTTATGTTTTTTCATTCTAATTTGGGTTATGTTAGGGTTATGTTATAGGTTCAAATTTAGAAGAGGATAAAATATATATATTTTTGCAAATTTTAAGAGTTAAATTACTTTATTAAAAGAATCTTTTATATCACAAATAAGATGATCTCATATATTAAAGATTTCAAATAACTCAACTAAAAATATATTTACATCGAAAGGTGTACACTTATTGATAATGGGCAGATTTAATAGGGGTTTAGTGCTTAATAAGTTTTTTATGGACAGGATTAAAAATGGCTGGAATATTCTTATTAGTCACACAAAATAAATCACTGTGATTTCAATCATTAACTTCCTAGCTATTATAAAGACATCAGTTTATGTGTTTACTTTTTGACATTTACCTAATCATATTTAAAAATTACTTTGATAGCTAACTAATTACCACGACTAAGTGATTAACAAAAATTAAAATATTAATACCAGATAAATGAAACGTAGCCTTTTAATTTATACTTTTATGACACGACAGTGGGATATTTTACATGTTGAAAGATAAACATTTTACATGTAGAAAGATAGGTTTGAGTAATTCCAACACCACCTGGTATAATTAATTACCGTGAAATGCAATTTATGCCACACGAGGAGTTTACTCTGGATGCCACGTTTATCGTGGCATTTCATCTCTTCTGCTGAGCGTTTTGTTTTACATGTTCAAAGATAATTTTTTCTAGGGAACTTCGAAGCTTTGGGTTGCCATTTAGCCAGTTTTTTGCTTGGCTTTAATGTGTGATTATAAATCTTTCCGAACATGCTACATAATGCGTTGGTATTTGTAGAAGACACTGGTATTTGCATGTATGTATTAATCTTTTTGAATTTTGTTTTTAGTTTTGGTTGATTATCCACTGAGCATGCCTTTCAAATCTGATCATCCTTTTTCACTATTTTTTTGTCATTGATACAGTGGATCTCTGAACATGTTTGATGTGTGATTATAAATATTTCTGAATAGGCTACAGAAGATGCTTGTATTTGTAGAAGATGTTGGTATTTGCATGTATGCATTAATCTTTTTGAATGTTGTTTTTAGTTTTGGTTGATTATCCACTGAGCATGCTTTTCAAATCTAATCATCTTTTTTCACTATCTTTTTTGTCATGGGTGCAGCGGATCTCTGAACATGGACGATTTCGCTATCATTTTTGTTATTGGTGCAGCGGATGATTTTGCTATCGTTTTTGAAGGTGAATGCCAAGTCAGGCATTAGCGTTCCAACCATAGTGATTTACAAATTTCAGGTGAGTATTGCAGGAGGCATTCGTAGGGACTGGCATATTTACGCCAATAAGGCGTACACCTATTGACAATGGGCACAATTAATGATCTTTTAACCTTATTTACCCTTAAACCCTAATCTGATGGCTACACATTAAAGATGCTGGCATATTCTTAGTCGTCCTCCAAAATCAATGAATTAGATTTATTGTTCATAACTTCCTTGCATTTATGAACGCATCTGTTAACATGTTTACTTTTTTACATTTACCTAATCACATTAAAAAATTACTGTAAGGATATATAATTGTCACATTTAAATGATTAAGGAGGATTAATATATGTGCATGCCACATTTATATCATTAAAAAACACTTCACACATGTACACATTCGTTTTTGAACGATTCTTTGATGCCACGACCTGCACACATTCCTTTCTGATGTTTAAACTGCCCTCTGATGCCACGACCCATTCTATGAGCGTTTAACCTCTAACACACGTTTTTCCCACTAAAATAATTACCAATTTAAAGACAGTCACTGCCAATTTAGAGACAGCCCCATTTTCCATGCATTCTGTGAGCATTTAACCTCCTACGCGCATTTTTCCACTTAAATAATTACTAGTTTAAAGACAGTCGCATGTGCCACACATTCTGTGAGCCCTTTCGCCTCCTATGCATGTTTTCCCACCTCCTAAGCTTGAATAATTACCACGCTATAACCGCATTTGCCAATTTACAGTTTTTTCACTTTGCACACAGTCGCATGCACACGAAAATAAATATTGATGTTTACACAGGGAAGGGCGCTGGAAATTTCTCGCCAAAGCAACCGGTATGTAAGAATAAACCTCTGTGAATACATACATCTGTGATTGCTTAACATTTGCGGGGGCAATTTTGACTGTTTTCTGTGTCATGGATGCTTATTATGTAATGTAATGACCAATTACAGAAACGACAGACATCAATTTGCAGGTCTAAAGAGAACTGAAAAAAGCTACAGACTAAAGTGCCTTAACTATCTCCGGCCTGATCTCAAACGCGGCAAGATCGATCCTGAAGAGGAGCATCTGATTATCAAGGTCCACGAACTTTCGGGGAACAGGTATGTACTCATATGCAATATGCAGGAGATGAATATTATATGCAATATGTAGAAGATTATGTGTGATTTATGAATATGCAATAAATATGAATATTATATGCCGCGAGTTAGATGCATATTATATGCCGCGAGTTAGATGCATATTATAAAGAATATTGTTGCCGTGAGTTATATGAATATTATATGCAATATATGCAATAAAGATTATATGCAGTATTTTACAATGGACTGGGGTCGATATAATTTATAGATGGACTGGGGTTGAAACGTATTACAATGGACTGGGGTCGATATCAGTATTTTACATTAATCCTGTGTTTTAGGGTTGGGGTCGATATTTTACATTAATCTTGTGTTTTGTGTTTTAGGGTTGGGGTTGATTTTACATTAATCCTGTGTTTTAGGGTTGGGGTAGATATTAATCCTGTGTTTTAGGGTTGGGGTAGATATTAATCCTGTGTTCTAGCAATCGGATATACATAAAATTTATAATTTATAGATTATATGAAGTATTTTACAATGGACTAGGGTCGATATCAGTATTTTACATTAATTCTGTGTTTTAGGGTTAGGGTCGATATTTTACATTAATCCTGTGTTTTAGGGTTAGGGTCGATATTAATCATGTGTTCCAACAATCGGATATACATAAAATTTATAAATTATATCGTGGTTAGCTCTCAAGTGTAAAAACATAAAACATTTAACCTAGCGTGAAAGGGCAAGGATAGTTTGCACGGAAGTCCAGTTCACTAAAGCTAAACATTTCCTTTAAACTTTGTGTTGCATTAATTATTAGAAAGAAAAACAAAATAATGGTAGTTGATACATTGGCCTTAAGATCTAGTTACGTCGAAAGGCGTACACCTATTGACAATGGGCACATTTAATAGGTTTTTAGTGCTTAATCATGTTTGTATGGACAAGATTAAATATTGATAAATCAATGGTTGTGATTTCAACTAGTAACTTCCTCACTATTATAAAGACATCCATTTACATGTTTATTTTTTTACTTTTACTTGATAATATTTAAAACTTACTATAGTGGCTAGCTGATTGCCACGTCTGAGTGATTAATAAGGTTTATTATTTTCCATTTCTCCAGCAACGTATCGTTTACTCTCCACTTCCTCCACCGTTTTCTCTCCCCCGTCACTTTCATCTCCACTTACTCGACTGTTTCCTCCCGTATTCCATCAGGACCACGTTCGGTGTTGATTCCAATTCCTCACAGTGAACAACGGACACCTATCTGCGTCATGATTAAACACAATGAATAGTGGACACCTATCGGCGTTCACCAATAGCGGATGAGGCGGTTTACCAGCCGTAAGCCTTTCGGTGTTCACCAGCCGTGAGTTAGCGGCTGTGCTAGTGTTTATAAGTGAGAAAATTATTGATAATCTCAACTTGCCTTTGTTTTAATGAATTTTACTTTATAATTATATTTTTATTTTTATACTGATTATTAATATATTATTTTAAGGATTTGTTTCATCTTATTAATCTTTCGGTGTTCATCAATAGCTATTTAGCTGCTGTGTTAAACAAGAGAGTCTCTTACACTAAAAGTCTCATACACTAATTTAGTTAATTGATAATCTTAAAAATAAATTATTATTATTATACTTATATTATAATATTAAAAAAAATTATTATTATTATTATTTATATGTTTATATTATAATATTAAAAATATATTGCGACGTACTAGGCAAATGTCCAATGATGTTCACGTTGATATATGCTTTTCAAATATAAGAATAATTTATGTCATATGTTCCTTTAAGTTGAGGTTGTTTGGTTTTAAAGTCAATAAATAAATAGTTGAACAATATATTATTGCTTTCTTTATATGATCAAAATCTATATAAAAATCTATTTCATAGGTATTTTTGTTTATATGTTCAAAAGTATTTCATACATTAAATGTGACGTAGTGCCCAGGACTTCAAAAAAATCATATATCAAAATTACTTGACTAACACGTCCGAAACTTAGGGAAAAAACATGATACGATGAACTGTCCCAATGAAGTGGAAGAAAGGTCGAAGAAAGGTGTGGAAGAAAGGTATTTTAATCGCCCTTGTAGCCAAGTGATATGCTCATTGGAAAGTTTTATGGGTATCTCTTGCATTCATCAAATTAATTATGGTGATTCTTCCATGGCATTGCACAACACAAAAGAGTTTTTTCTTGGTGCAAGTATTTCTTAGTTTTTAATGATGACTTTTCCAGACGTACTTGAGTTTACTTCTTAAAACTTAAGAGCAAAGTTTTTGGCCTACAAGGAGTTTGTAGAAAAGTAATTTGGACATCAAATTCAAAGGTTAAGAACAAATAATGGAAGTGAATACGTGAACAATAATTTTACAAGTTACTGCACTACACAAGGCATCCAAATGAAACACATTATTCCATTTACACCACAGCAAAATGGCATTGTTGAGAGAAAGAACCACACATTAAAAGAAATGGATAATTGTATGATCCAATCTAAGGGATTAAGTCTAAAGTATTGGGGGGAAGCCATCAACTGTGAAAATTACATAGTAAATTGCACTCCCACAAAGACTCTTAAAAATATAACACCGGAAGAAGCTTGGACTAAAATTAAATCAGATGTAAGTCACTTCTGTGTATTTGGCAGTATAGCATGGGCTCACATTCTTGATGAGAAAAGGAAAGCATTGCAACGTAAAAATGAGAATTGTATGTTTTTTGGTTACTCTGAAAATGTCAAAGGTTATAGACTTCTTCAATCACATTGTAATGAAATTATTATTAAAAGAGATGTTAAATTTGATGAAAATCTCTTGGCCTCCGAGCCTAATTTGATGATTGTGCCTTCTTCGGCCTACAAGCCATCCTCGACGTTTGTTCCTATTCTGGTTTCTTCTTCAGAGGATGATAGTGAGGATGAAAATCCACCTCTACTTTCTCACCTTCCTCCAGATGAGTCCTTTGAAATTGAACTCGCACTAGCTCCATCGCCTCCTAGATGGGTCTGTTCAACACGATAAACAATTGGTGATCTTGTCGGTGGTCCTTTAGATAAACTTCAGACATGTTCACAGTTTCAATGAGCCTCTTCTCTTTTGGCTTAAGTTTTAGAGACTTATGATCTAGAGACATTTGCAGAAGCTTCAAGTCATCCAGATTGGGATAAATAAATGAATGAAGAGTATTATTCTTTAATGACAAACGATACTTGGGATCTTGAAGGAAGAAAACGTGTCAGATGTAAATGGGTCTACAAAACTAAGTATGCATAAGATGGAAGTGTTGAAAGACACAAGGTTCGATTAGTTTCCAAAGTATTTTTCCAAGTTGAAGGAATTGACTATAATGAAACCTTTTCCCCTGTAGCCAAAATGAATTCCATCCACCTTGTTCTTTCCCTCGCTTCCTCACATAAATGGGAGGTCCATGTTAGGATATGCAGACACTTAGGAGTTAGTTAAGATCTACTTGGTCTAATGTGTCGTTAGCTAAAATTGTGTTTCTTTAGTATGCATTAGTATGCATTTGTAGTTAGGAAATCAAGCGATCATGATATGTTCCCGACGTAGAGTGATCTGACGGTTCATATTCTCCTCAATCTTAACGACCATTGATCTGTGGCTTAACACCCGATTGGTCCATGATCTTTATTTAAAGAGCATGGAGGTTCATTTGTCGATGATCGATTGTGAGTAACTCTCTTGTAAAATATCTCTATAATATTTTTCTTTTGCATTAATAAACTGCTCAAGTGGTCGCGTTGGTTGGGGCCGTGGATGTTTCTCCGTAGGGGTTTTACCTTGTCAAAAAAATTGGTGTGTTGATCTTTGATCTAGTTGTGTGATTGGTTTACTGTATGTGTTCATCCTCTGTTGGAATACATGTGTTGTTGAACATGGTATCAGAGCCTGTTTGAAAACCCGCTTTTGTTGTAGATCGAGATCGTGAAGTTGAGTTGTCTCATTTCCATTTTCTATCATTTCCGTACATTTCTGGGTTGAGAGGATTGTTCCATCCGGGGTGCTCGTTTCATTCAGGAACGTTTTTCATTTCACTTGAAAAGGTTTCTGTTTGCCCAAGACATGACCATTTCAGTTAGATACAGAGGTATAAAGAATGAATACGCCCTTTTTAAATTTTTTGCAAAGTATTTTTTCGGTTTTATATTGTTTGTTTCCAGGTTGCTACTCTTTTAGGTCTGTGTATACTCTTAGCCCTGCGCCCTGTGCAATCTCGACAAATAAGAAACATATAGGAAAAGATGCATTTTCTGGGTAAGCTAACCAAGATCTAACCCTTCTTGTCATCAAGAAGATTAAAAAATTTCTTGTGTGAAAAGAGTTTTTTTTAGCACGCTCTCCAAAGCTGTATTCAACAACAACAACAACAACAACAACAATCCTCTTGCTAAACAATACAATATGTTTTTCTATCCCATTTGGTTAAAAGTTTCCGTATTGAGTAAGAGGTCTTGAGTTCAAGTCTCTCTTTTTGTTACTTTTTTTTTTTAAAAGTCCATGCTCCATTGTAAAGTGTATTTCACTTCAAGTTAAGAAATACTCGCACCAAGAAAAACTCTTTTGTGTTGTGCAAGGCCATGGAAGAAATACTCCTCAAACCTATGACTCGCTAGATTGCTAGTCAGTCCACTGCAGAAAACCTATGGGGCTGCGAAAACCCTAACCTCTCCGACCATCCCATCGATTGGTTACTCCCATATATTTCCTCCACCTTTTAAATTCAATACTTCATGGATCAAGGATTCAGATTTTACCTCTCTTATAAAGCAGATGTGGCTTTCTATGGAAAATTGGCTAGACCCTTCCTCTATTCAACTACTGTGTGCAAAACTGAAGAATTTAAAGCAAGCAGTGGTACTTTGGTAGAGGGATAAGAAAGCACAATTACAGTCAGAGCTACACCACATTGAAGTAAATATGGAAGATATTTTTGAAAAGTGCCTGTCATAGGTTTTTGTTCAGGAAGATATGGATATCCTAAAGGAATTGAAACAGAGGAAGGAATTGATACTTTTTATTGAAGAATCAACATGGAGGCTTAGAAGTCAGGCTATATGGCTAAACAAAGGTGATAAGAACACTAAATTTTTTCATAAGTTTTCCAAAAAGAGAAGAACAAAAAATACTATATGGGATATAGTAGATGATGTTGGTGTCCATCAATCAATCGATTATGAGATTAAGAAGATGGCACTAAATTTTTTTAAAGATCAATACAGTGTGATTGTGGAAGAGGATACCTATAGCCAGATCAAGGTACTTGAACATATGCCAAAGTTTTTTAATGATTCATAAAGTGATGAGATCGGCAAAGTGGTTACGTTAGAAGAAGTTAAAGAATTTTTTTTTCTTTATGCCAAAGGATAAAAGCCTAGGCCCGGATGGCTGGACTCAGGAACTCTTTCAGACTTTTTTTTAGATTTTGGAGGAGGATCTTCACAAAGCCGTAGAAGAATCCAAATTTTCTGGCTTTATACCAGGTGCACTCAATGATACCTTATTTGTTCTTATTCCCAAGGTAAACAAGCCAGAATCCTTTCACGATTTTAGGTGAATTTCCCTTTGTAATTTTGTATATAAAGTCATTTCCAAAATTATTGCCACAAGGATGAAAGCAAAATTGGCAGCATGTATCTCCTTTGAGCAGTTTGGTTTCCTAAAGGATCGTTTAATCTTTGATGTTGTGGGAATAACACAAGAATGTTTACACTCTGCTAAGTCTAAGAAGTTAAACACCATTATTCTTAAGTTGGATTTGTAGAAAGCATATGATAAGGTGAGATGACAATTTCTAAGAATGTTATTAACTCATATCGAGTTAAAATGGGAGGTAACCCAATGGATTATGGCTTGTATTACCTCTGTTAATATGACAATTTTAATTAATGGATCTCCGATTGAATTTTTTAGAAGTTATTGAGGGATCCGATAGGGATGACCCCTCTCCCCCTTGTTATTTCTTCTGGTTGTTGAATGTTTAAGTATATTATTGAAGAAGGTTGTGGTATAAGCGTATTTTCATGGCCTCAAAGTTGCTACAGAGACCATAATATCTCATCTTCTCTTTGTAGACGATGTCCTAATTTTAGGGAGTGAGAATTATGAAGATTGGATGGAATTCAAAACTATCTTAACTAGTTTTTGTATCGCCTCTGGTATGGATATAAATTGTCAGAAATCATGTTTTCTCAAGGGTGAAATCATGAAGATGGGTGACACTTTTATTTGTTTTATGAGAAAAAAAAAATGTATTTTCACAAGTTCTTCAACTTCTGGCATACAAAAGTATTTTTTTTATTTAGAATTTTTCTTTACAGTAAATACAAAACTTGTGAAGAATTTTGTTAGCTTTCCAATGACTATTTTTCAATTTATTTTTTTATCACGATTTGATATGTCAATTTGACAATTGTTTAACAGTATGTTCCTTAAACATGAAAGGAATGATAATGAGTTACGTTTTTCTACAACAATGTATCTATTATTAAACTTATGTTTTTAAGAAATGAAATATACTGCAACAATCTACAGAGACACTATCTTATTATGACTATAATTTTGAATCTAACGGATGAATATTATAATTTCTAGAATTTTTTTAAGTTGACCAAGCTGAAAACGTTGCAGAACTAAAATCTATTTAAAACTAAAATCTAAATATACCATTTTGAAAAGAACAGTTTAAGGATTATGAATATATTTTTTTCCAAATTTTTCACTGCATATTTTTAGAGATACCGACATTTCATTTCACCAAATCATAATGTCTACTGAAAATATATTGTAGTGTTTTTTTTTTTAAATAAAATAAAATTAGATAAAAATAAAAAAAATGAAAACAAATTATAAGAATTGAAAGTAGATTCAATTTTGGAAATGCTGGTGTCATTTTTGAAACCAAATTCTCAGTATTTGCAGGAGTCTGCAACCTCCGAAGTTCAGGTAAGCTTGGGGCAATTCTTTGGTTTTTGTTTTCAGTCCATATTTCATGTTTTTGGCCGAAAAACAATTATTTCGGCCGAAAGACTAAAATCTAATAGAAACCATCAAAACTAAACGGTTTCCAAGGTTTTCAGCTGAAAAAACCTTCTTTTGGCCGAAAGGTTGTTGAGCGAATTCCGTTGGTCGGAAAAAATGAAAAGACACGTCGTATCGTTTCATTTCACGCCAAATTGTATAAATAGGCTTTAGGCCTAACACATTTTACACAATTCATTAGATGGATAGATAGATATCAGCTCGGGGGTAGGGATTTCAAAGCATTTCTATTACTGATTACAACTGTATTCTTTTCTTTCTTTATTTCTTCCCTTTGTTCCATAGGCTTAATCAGAGGATTGATATCGATACATGATGGTTTTCTAGAGCACTTAAACAAAGTTTCGAATCATCTTTTTGGTTTTTGTTGAATAAGGTAATTGATGTTTGTTCAACTTTTTATTGGAATAACAATTTATATGTTGAAAGATAAATGTTGAGCATTTTTTCAAGGTGAAGTCTTTGTTGAATATATCTTTTACAGATAACTATAAAAATCATGGGAAACAAAATTTTGCACAAGAGAAAATTTGATCGCGCTCGAGATGATACTCGCCAAATCAAACAAAGGAAAGAGCTTTATCGGAGAAAGAAACAAGAACTTGCAAATATTGAAGAAAAAAACGATGATAATGTTAATAAAGATTTTTGACAAGAAGAAGTTCAACTAGGCATGTATGCACATATGATGATCGAGCACACGACACACATTGGGACTATATTCAGAAAGTACAGAATTCAAATTCAAAATATTGTAAATAATATAATTGATTGTAATTATAATTTGATGTTTTTCAAAAAACATAAATAGATTTGTCTCATAATGTCGAAGAAGACGTTGAAATCGAAATTGAAACAGAAGGCGTTGAAACCAAAATTGAAGCAGAAGACATTGAAACCGAAATTGAAGCAGAAGACGAATCACCTATAGGTATGTACATAAATTTAGATAATACAAACTGAACACTCAAGTATATATAATTTAAATTGAAATATGCAGGAGAATCTATCAACATTGATGATGAAATATTAAAAAATGTTGATACTGAAAAATTTGGGAAGAAAAAAACTAAAAATTATATAAGATATCGAACTAAGAATACGTATAATAATTTTTTCAAAGATGAATCAGTAACAAAACAAGCTCAACTTTTATTTTGTCTAATGAAGTCAAGAAAGTTAAAAGAATCTACATCATTATTGGGTATTCAAAAGTCGACAAAGGATACAAAGGTGAAACATAATGTCTTTAAAAATATAACTAGTTTATTAAAAGCTTTTGGAAAATATCAAAAAGAAGATGTCTGTGTTGCACATAAAGCGATACAAACAACAGTGGTTTCATCTAGCAATATAAAAGATCGTTTGACATGACAAATGACAAAAACAATGGGAACGTCAACAAAAACATTGCACAAACATAGAAAATTTCGTTTCCAAATAGATGTGAATGATGAATTGGCTTGTCGGACAGTGATCTCTAGACAACCCTACAAAGATAGACTTGCAGAAAATGTTAAAGAATTTGCCCGTAATTGTTGGTTGGAAGAATTTTGTGTTTCACCACATACAAGGAACATGTTGCGATGAAGAATAGCATGAAAACAATATGAAGAACATCCAAAACATATATTGCCAATGACACAAATAGAGTTGTTCAATAAGTTCAAAGAAGAGCACAAAGAAGTAAAAATTTCCATCAATACATTTGTGCAACAAAAATCATGGTTTGTTAGACCCATCACTGTCCCTGACACTTGTTGTTGTCGTTATCATGTGGAATTTGAGTTGTATTACAACACTTTTTAAATTTTGATAAAACTTTATGGCCAGGTTCACCTCCTCCTTCCACATTCCATGTTTTTATATTTGAAATTCTATGTGAAAGAGAAGACGATGATTTATTTTACAAAAACAAATGTGTTTGTGGAAAGAAATGTGATCGTTGTGGAAATCTAAGTTTGTTTCATTCAAAGTATCATATTGATATGAATGATCAATCATTTTCTAATATAAGAGTCAATTGGAAGAGATATGAATATATGAGCAACATGACTCCACATTCTTCAAATGTTATTTCCAAAAGGATTGATTTGAAGGTAGATAAAATCTGCGTGATATATTTTTTGAAGAAATTTGAAGAAGAAATCTATAAATACACCAAGCATTCACATAGAGCTCGATGGCAAGATCTATAGTTCAAACAATCCCGTGAAGTGTTTCCACTAGGTACAATATTGTATGTAGTTGATTTTGCAGAGAATTACACATTCGCTGCACAAAAATAAATACAAAGCAAATATTATCATTCTGATCAAGTCACAATATTTGTCCACGTTCTATATAAACATGCTCAATGGAGTCTTGATAACATAGAAATCATCAATGATAATCAACATGTTATTAAAGAATATCACTTTTATATAAGTGATGATTGAACACACGTCACACATTATGTACAACATTGTTTTGATAAATTTTATGATTCATTGAAAGAACGCGAAATCAGATTCGATCGACATTGGATATGGTCCGATGGGTGTGCGGGTCAGTTCAAATCTGCATGATCATTCTATTGGTTATGTCGTCTTCATAAAAAATTAAACATTACACATTGTTGGAATTTTTTTGAGACTGGTCATGGAAAATGAGAGCACGATGGTGCAGAGGCGTGTATAAAATGAGTATTTCGAAGGTATTAGTTGAACCCTCATGCCGATAGATTTGAATCCATTGAACAAGTTGTTGAATGGTGAAAAATGGCGCTAAGCCATAAATATAATCCGTTAAGGGATGTGTGCAGGTATGTCTATATATAAATGTTACATGTATGTACATAGGATATATAAATTTGAACGTGTTCAAATTTATATTCAATATTCAATCATTTTCTTGAGAGATTTCAAGTTAACAAGTTCTTGTCTTGTGCAAGTTTTTTTGGTATGTTGGAATCAAAGATGTAAATAGATCAATCCCATATAACGACAGTACAATACCTGGGACATGAAAAATACATTCAGTTAAAACAAAACGTTTTCAAAATGGGTTTGCATTTGATAGAAGAAATGACTCTTGTTTTTGTTCAGTTTGCATAGAGGACACATAATCCATAGATATTTGTGAGAACAAAAATGAAGGATATGTTAAAGCTTGGAGACATATTAAACTTAATGTAAAAGAGAAAATGTCACTTGCAAGCTCAAAGGAGATGGAATCAAATGAAACTATAATGTCCGTTGATGGTAATAGAGTTTATGATCTTGCTAGAGAAGGTAAAATTTTTATGTTTAAATTTTTTCAAATAACTTGTAGGTGTACTTGTGTGATAATCTAACATGAATTATTTGTTGTCCAATATATCCAATTATTTGCAGGAGATGTTTTTGCCATGGTTGTACCTGTAGACAACACTGAAAACGTGAAATATTATTTGATGTGATGCACAGAACAAAAGATGAGGCTATTAGAAGATTTTGATGATAACGGTTTTATATATGAAAGAGGATCCATTGTATTGAAATGATATTTTTTTCAAGAAACCCATCCAACCAATACTCATGTTCACTTTCAATACTACCAGTCAGATGTCACAAGTTGACAATATAGTCATTTGGTATGTGCAGTGCGCATAAGTTAATAGAAGTTCAATTAAAAAAAAAAAAAAGTTAGAAAATGGAAAATGTCCAAATTCGATCATGAACGAATAATTGAAGATGGAATACCATTACAGTGTTTTTAAACAAGTGGCACATGTGTACATTCCCAAAAAAATTATTTTTCATTGAAAGTACATTCCATATTTTGATGACTTGTTTTGACTATCTTCAAACATATTTCCAAATATGATATTTATAAAAATGGTACATGTATAAAAAACTCCAGATCATTCTTAAAAAACACAGATAAAATATGGTTCAACCATATTTTATCCTTGTTTTCAACCATTACACCAATAATAATTTCTATTGTCTTTTTCAACCATTATATTTTCTATTGTAATAATATCTTGTTTCAAATTTCAACTCAATTCAGTGTTTATTTTATTTTACGAGCATTATATAAATTAAAGTTGAATTGAACATATTTTTTATTTTGAATATTTTAAGCATTTTATTTTATCATTAACACACAAACCAAAAAATAGTTGAACATCTCTTCGATCTCAAGATTTTATTGTATAAACATTACCTATAATTAATTTGGATATCTCTTCTACCTAATTATTGTAATTTGAACATCTATTTTATCCTTGATTTGAGAGCATTGACTTTTCTTTGGATTTTATTTTATTAAGGGTATATGAACTTTTAGGTGAATATCTCTTATAGATTTAGCATTTTTTTAAAAACTAGATTTTCTAATATACATATACTAAAGATAAAGATAAAACTAAAGAAAAGCTTGAATCTCTTCCATTTTAAGGTTTTATTTTATTGTCACATCATTTTGAGCATTTTATTTTATCGTTAACACACAAACCAAAAAAGAATTGCACATCTCTTCTATCATCTCTTCATTTTCCTAATGTAATTCTATTTCATACATGTTATCTGAGTTGTACAAGGGGTATGTGTTGTTCCTTGGCATGTCTAAAACACAATGCTTGAATTCATACCTCCTCCCTTGAATTCCACATTAGTTATCATCTTCCAAAATCAAACACAAATTTTTTGAAAGTAAATTGGTAGATCATGAAAATTTCTTCATTTTAGTATAGTTCATACCAGCATAGGCTTTGCATGGTTTAAAGTGTTTTCTACTACTATAATATATTCTCAAATAAGTTTTGCATGATTTAACATGTTGTCTATTGTCATATATTCTTAAATAGATATGCAATGGTACATATTGTATATTTGTCAGTTCACTTTTTTCTTGTCCATTTATTGAGTTTGCATATTCTTAAATATATTTAAACAACAGTTCACATTCTATGAGTTTGCATCTATGATCTCATATGCCTATTTTTCCTTTACTTTTTCCTCTACTTGTTTTTATTAGTTTTTTTTTTTGTAAATAAAAAGGGCAGGACCTGTTATATTACTTTAGCCAAAATGTACAAAAAGAAAGAGCTACTTGGGATGCCAGTTGTCCCGCCTACATAGGAAACCAGGACAGATGGACACCCCCTACCAAATGTCACCCTGGTCTCAGAATATCCAAGTTTTTCCCTGCCACGTCCCGCCCGGAGGAAACCAGGACACGCAGGGTTGCACAAGCAACTAAATATCATAAGTTTTCTAACCAGACTATAAGCTAGAAGGCTCAAAACCATGCTAATAACTATATAAGAAAACATAACCAAGTCTGAGCTGCCAGTAACCTGCTATCCATCGCATTTGAGCTGGTCCTCTGTGATCTTCCATCCGGCTGGGAAGGMGTATGSACGCGYGCAGGTGGGGCATTGGCGCCTCGGWTGTGTCCGGGAGTGAGCTGCGAAGTACATGTCCAATCRYTGTTCTATCCTTGCGAGCCGAAAGGTGTGATCTCCCATCAGGCTTCTAATCTCAAAGATGAGACTGAGACAGTCCCAATTGGTTGAGGGCTCCTGGTCCTGACTGCTACCTTCATTGGAATCCTTGTCGTGGCCCTTTGGCATTTCTTTCTCCTCCTCTTGGGGCGAGTCGGGGGGTATCTCCTCTTCGATATAGCATGGCGGAGGTAGTGCTTCGGAGCTGCCAACTTGAGGGACTGTTTTTATCGCCACCGGATAAGGGCCATCGTCCCTGGTTGAAATCTGAAGGCGGGTGCCAATTTTCAGGTACCGTGAACAGCAGGTGTTCCGGAATGCTCTTTGGTATGCCTCCTTCTGGAATCTCCTCGACCACGTACGCCATGGGCAGTGTTTGCGGCCGCGCTTTCCTCCGTCGAGTGGCCATGGCGAGGGCTGCCTCGAATTGTTGTTTTCTCTTTCTCCTGGATTTCGCGGCGTACCATGCCGCTCCTCTTCGTGGTGTTCTGCGCAGTCTTGGCATGGTGTAGGTCTGATAGAATTGCCAATCGCTTGTGCTGTTTCCTATTGCTCCGGGAATGCTATGATATGTTGCTGGCACCTTCAAGTTCACAGAGAGGCGACAGTGATAATGCTGTTCTGCGAGAGCGGAAGCTACCCAGAGCGGTTGGTGCTTCGCTCCAACACTCCAAGCGATGAAGAATAGCATGAGCCGAGCCTCCATGGCTATAATTGCCGCTTGAATTGTGCTGTCCAGACTGGTACAAGTCCCGTGAGCGAGAGGCCTCGTCGGGTTAATGCGAACGCGAGGATTCATGGTGGAATTGAATGGTGATGGGACGCCGGCCGGTAGTTATATTAATGGGGATGTCCCGGCTGGCTCCCGCGTGGCTCCCTTTCCCGATGTGTCACCCCATCCGGGGCTTGAAGGTCTTCTGTGGCCAGTGTATGGCATCGCTGGATCTGGTGGTAGCGGTGTCTCCCAATAGAAGTGTTCCATCTCCCTTTCCACTGCCACATTAGCCAGGCAGTCTGCCACTTTGTTGGCTTCCCTGCGTACATGAGAGGTAGTGATGCTGAATTGTGGTTGAAGAAGTTGGCTAAAATATTCGAGCAGGAATTGAAGCCTCCAACTTGGTGAAGCTTTGTCAAGGTTGCCTCCATGTATGAGTTTAGTTGTTAGGCTTATAATGACTTGCGAATCTCCCTCTAGGATTATTTGATGGTAGCCTTTTTCTATGGCTGACTGGAGACCCCGGAGTAGTCCCGTTAACTCAACTACGTTATTGGTAGTGTCTCCTAGAAATCCCGCTTCCAGCCCCAGAATTTTCCCATTGGAGTCTCTGAGCACGGCCCCGAATCCTGCTGATCCTGGATTTCCTTTGGAAGCGCCATCAAAGTTTACTTTGATGAAGCGCTCTGGCGGGGGGGTCCAGCTGGTTGGGCTTGTTGGTGAGTTCTGCGGAGGTTTTGCCCCCAATTGTTTGTTGAAGATAGGCTGCCAGTTTTGCAGAATGCCTTGTTCCTCGGGGCTGCATTGCAGATCTTCTTCTGTCCAATATTTGCTTCTGATTGTTTCTTTGATGAGGGATCTTATTGTCTCCTAGGTTGTTGTTGGCTGGGAAGGTTGGGAGCGAAAGATTCTTTTATTTCTTTCTTTCCAGATTTGCCAAAAGATGAATCCTGGTAGAAGCTGCCAAATTAGATTCAGTATGGGGTTGTTATATTTACTGTGATCCCAATTTTCTATAGTGTTGTTAATGCTGCTGCGATCTTGGTTGGATTTGCGCATGGCTTGCGCTCCCTGATCCCAAATTTTTTGACTGTAGTGGCACCCATTGAAGAGGTGCTCTTTGGTTTCCTCTTGTTGGCAGCATAAGGCACAAATAGATGGCCCTATGAAGCCTCTTTTTCGTAAGTTGTCCCATGTTAAGGCTCTGTTGTGCACCAAGAGCCATAAAAAGGTGGAGACTTTGGGCCAAAGTGCCGTATTCCAGACTTTGCTCCATATGGGTTCTTTGCTTTGTTCATGAGATTGTCCCTGCAGTAGATAGGCTTCCTTTATGTTGAAGGTGCCGGCTGTTGAGTATCCCCATCTGAGGATGTCTGGTCCTTCTCTCGTGAGAATTTTCCTGCGTTTGGCTTGATTGTGCCAGCCCTGCAGGTTAAGATTGTCCGGGACCTCGAGCTCGTGGTGGGAGAGTTTCCATTGTCGCCATTTCGAGTGCCTCGCTTGAGGTTCCCAAAGGTTTTTGACATTTAGTGCATTGTTCCCAAGGGGGCTGTGTTGGAGGTCGGATAGTTCCTCCATGGCGTCCAGTGGTTTGAGTTGCTGCCATGAGTCTTGCCAAAACCGGGCGCTTGCTCCATGTCGTATTTCCCAAAAGGCGTGCTCCTGGATCAGTTTGCGATTCTGCCAAGCCGTGTTCCAAATATGTGAGCCATGTAGTTGATTGTTGTGGCGGATTAGCTGGTCCTCTGGTGTGAGAGGTGCGTACTTGCATTTCCATAGCTGCGCCCAGGCTGCTGTTGGAAATTTGAGCCACCTCCACCATATTTTAGCCCCCATTACCTGATTGAGCTTTCCTGGATCCCTGAGTCCCAAACCTCCCTGAGATTTTGTCTTGCAAAGCGTTTCCCAGCTGATTAGCGCCCATTTTTTGTTGGGCTCATGACCACTCCAGAGGAAATTCCTCTGAAGGTTTCTGATTGCTTTGATGATCTTTTTGGGTGCTGCTAAGGCTGTGAACAGGTAGGTAGGTAGTGCCTGCAGAACTGATCTGAGGAGGACCAATATGGAAGCGATATTGAGAGGCCTAAAGGTCCAGTTGCTCAGTCTGTTCGAGATAGAGAGGAGGAGGCTGTCCCAGGAGATGGAGCGAATTGTTGATCCTGCAAGGGGGACTCCAAGATAATTGGACGGAAGGGAGCTCCTGGGAATCCCCAAAAGTCTAGAAATATGGATCTGAACGCAGGACGGGGTGTTAAAGAAAAAGAGTTTGGACGTGTCCAAATTGAGCAGCATGCCTGAGGCTTCAGAGAAGTCTGAAAGAATGGAATTGAGCTTAACGGCTTCCCTGGTCGTGGGAGAGTTCATTAGGAGTGTGTCGTCTACGAATTGGCTATGAGAGGGAGCTGGCTGGATATTATGCAAGGGAAGGCCTTTGAGGGAACCTTCCCGTACAGCTGCCTGGATATAGCGTCTCAGGCCTTCTGCCATGAGTACAAACAGGAAGGGAGATAGGGGATCCCCCTGTCGTATTCCTCGTGTCGGTGTAAACGGTCGGGAGGGAACACCGTTGACTAGAATGGAGAAGAAAGCAGAGGAAGTGAGGTTTAAAATCCAACTTGTCCATCCCTTATCAAAACCAAAAGAGTCAAGGACTGCTCTAAGGTAATTCCAATTGGCTCGGTCAAAGGCTTTGGAAAGATCAAGTTTGATAAGCATACCTGGACTTCG
>JASDQU010309852.1:69227-87819 GCA_032191745.1 Picea mariana | reverse complement strand
ACCAAAGTCAAAGAAGGTCTATGAAAGTTAACCATGGTCATTTTCAACCATAATTAAGCATGTTCATGGTCAACCAATGTCAATGACAATTAAGCATGGTCATGGTCAACCAATGTCAACCATAATTAAGCATGGTCATGGTCAGCCATATTTAACCATAATCAACCAAGTTGTACCACAAAGTTAACCATCATCATCATCATTGTCATGGTCAAACATAAGAAACCATGGTCATGGTCTACCATAGTCAACCATGGTCATGGCCAACCATAGTCACAATCAAGTTCAACCATGAAGTCACAGTCTACCATAATCAATCATAGTCCATTGCAGTCAACCATGCTCAACCATTTTGTAAATATTTCATTATTATTTTTATTGATATTTTAATTTAGAAATATACTAATCATCTTCATGCATGGTCATGGTCAACTATAGTCAACCATAGTCAACCATAGTCTTTTTCAATAAATGTATTAATGTATTACTACTTTAATAATGTATTTATTAAGGTATTAATACTTTAGTAATGTATTTATTAATTTATTTTTACTATAATAATCTATTACTTTATTAGTGTATTAATACTTTAACAATGTATTAATTAATAGCATTAAGGTATTACTCAATTAATACATTACATTATAAATGGATGAATAATTTAATATGTTAAATTATACATTAATGTATTAATACTTTAATAATGTTTTACTAAATACATTATACAGCCTGAGTGGGCCTAATGGTTAAGAACATGTGTTTCTTCTTAAGACGTCACAGGTTCAAATCCAGAGGGGGTAGGGTATGTATACCTTAAAAATAGATTATTATTATTATTATTAAGGTCAGTGTATTACTACTTTATTAATTTATTAGTGTATTTGTATTTTAACAATTTATTAATCTATAAATTAATTAGTACATTACATTATTAATGTATCTATCAATTAATAAGTTATTTTATACAATAATGTAAATTAATACTTAAAGTTTTACATTTTAATGTATTATTTGTGTTACATTACATTATTAATGTATTAATAGTTTAATATGTTACATTATGTAAGGACCCCAAACGTTACGACTACACGTGAATCAGAAAATGCAAACCCTTTTTTTTTTTTAATTTTGGCAGGAACTAAGGGACGAAAACAGTTGAACTACACAACTTGACGATGAACACACATGCACAAGTCAGTCGACAGACATCGATGACTCAACAACTAGCTCAACGAGCAACTGGGCGACACAAGCATAAATATCCAGGAGGGACGACTATCCGCCCAACGCAATCATGACCAAGCCTGCAAGATAAGGACAACAACCTTTCCCCAATACAACGACCTTGAAAACCAATGACTAGAACCTCAAGGCACACAAATGAGATGCATCAAGGCATGCAACTCAGGTGCTAACAACAACTTACATCGAACAACGACACTTACACGGGAAGCACAGACTTCGTCCAAGTTATCCTTCGACACTATCCAATCGGGTGCGCCATGATTCTCTCATCAGGAATCATGTCGTCCCCAGGTGATAGACGTGATGATCACCCTGGAACAACACGATCCTATCTAATCAATGACTCAAGAAAACCAATGCACTTGGAGATCGAATGCACTATCGAATCACAAGACATCTAACCCAACCCCAATCGACACGCGCTAAAACTTGGCGAATAAAACATTCCTAAACTATCCAACCACAAAGTTGAGCTTGCTTGAACAAGGACCCCAAATCGATGGGATTTGATGCGTAACCAATCCTTTACAATAAATTCTATGATATCCAATTTTAATTGTTACATCCCTTAAAGAGAAAATGCTAAAAGATTAACATCACAAGTTACACAATTATGTATGTAAAAAGCTTGGTAAATTTCACTTTTACTGAAAGTTTTATTACTTGCAAACTAAGATTTCTCATTCGGTTTGATACTCAACTAGTTGACGTTCGGTGCCCAAGTTGGCCTTAGAGAGTCCAGTATTAACATATAAAGGTGATATCAAACAATGGTTGAAATTACTTTAACATTAACATTTGACTTTACAGTTCTCAGCTTCACTGCGAGGTAGGATAATTGACTTTGCTAAAATTCATAATTCCACCAAGAAAATAACTTCTACACTTTCAAATCTTTTCCAATTATTACAATGGTCCATCACCACTTGGTAATGCTCACTTTTTCACATCCCTGGCTGAATGCAATGATTCTAACTATTGCATAACCTATAGCTATGTTGTCTTCCTGTAAGAATTTTAGCTTGCATCTTGTAGATTCAATGACCATATCAGAGCATTAAAATTCCAGTCTTAAAGGTTTAAAATTCAATTCAGTCCAGAGCGTTAGAACGCCAGATTCAATTCTAAATTAGAGCATTAAAATGCCAGTCTTAAAGGATTAAAATTCAAATTAGTTCAGAGCGTTAGCACGCCAGATTCAACTCTAAATCAGAGAATTAAAACACCATCCTTAAGGATTAAAATTCATTACAATACAGAGCATTAACCTGCCAGTTTCAACGAATGTAATAGAGCATTAAAACACCAGTGGTCTAATAAATTCGCCATACCAGCTGACTACTAAATTCACAGACTAAAAACATACCAGCTCACTAATAAGTTCGCCATCCCAACTATACTGTCTTTTTCCAGAAACGAAAGTACTCTCATTTTTATAACCGATTCAACAGATTACCCTTCACCTCTTGTTCAGTAAATTTTGAGCCCGAAAGGGGCGCTATTGGTAGAACGAGTCCAGGCTTCTTAATCAAAAAATCGGAATTGATAGTCAGTGTTTAAACAGAAACCGCGCCTCTCTTTCAACGTCCCTGGAATACCTGGAACCTTTAACAGTCTAGAATGAGCTCCTGTAGTTACAGTGACAGAGACTCCAGTTCGAAAGGAGCCTTCCAAATTTATGGAGTGATAGCTAAAACATTTAAAGTAGAGTTTCTCAACATATCGCTGGGTAAGTAACATGGTCGAGTAAAATTAAAAACGCAGAGTAACAGATAACAAAGATTTTTTTGGGGGCAAAACGAAGTCTTCCTAAGGTATGTTCGACAGGAAATGAAGGATAACGAAATGCATTTTTCTGTAGGGGTGGAAATGCTGTGTAGAATAGGTAATACTTGCAGTCAGAAGTGTTGGTGAAAAGCAGGCTATCAATAAAACGCAGACAAAAGGGGTTCCATTTCTAGTCTCGGCTGGGTAATAAACCTTAATGTAGACTGGGATGCATAATCCTATTTATCAATCTTCCAGGATGCCGACAACACGGAGACAATAATCATGGTAACTCAAAAATATTAATAAAGGCCTCGACTGAGTAATACATCTATCCATGAAAACAAATTCAGGAATGCAAAACGCAGACAATAATCGTAGTAATAAATCACACAATCAGAAAGGAACTAGATAATCATTGTCACTGATAAATACATAACCGTAGTTGCCAGTAAGTAAAATCTCATTGCTAGGAAATAAAATCGTTGTACATTATTCACCACATAATGGAAATATATAGCCGCTAGTCTACACAGTACAAAAGCACATAGATATTGAGATAGACTCGGGAAGACTTGGGGAAATTATACGCAGTCTTCATAGTGAAGAATGCAGATATCCTTGTGGGGATTGAAGACCAAAAATCACAGAGGTTTACAGGCAATCGCTGAGGTCGAAATTTATTCATCAATACCAAAAATGCAGAGTTATAATTCTGGAACTAGGAATGATAACAATGATATATAAAAACGTCGAGTTAAAAGAAAACTTTGCCATGAATCAAAATCTTGCAGGGTTAGATAAACGCATCGAGGCACAAGACCAACAATCATCCAAGGACAAGAACAGAGGTAGAAGGCTAACAACTGCGTCCTTTTCTCATCATCCTTGCACAGAAAAGCATGGCATTGAGATCCATAGGTCTTTTAATGCTAAGGTGATGACCGTAGAACAAGGCTCCAGGCCAACTGCTTAGGCAAGGACTGTCGAGCTAGGGACGAAAGGCAAAATATTTGCATGGGTCACAGTCAACACCACAGGGCTATCAATTCATGTGGGGAACGAAGGCCATGGGAATCAACCACTATCGAGCTAGGCTAAAGAAGGGTTCAATCATCAGTTTTAAAAAGAACATCATTTTAAATTTCCATTAATTAAGCAGATCCAAGCATAAAACCTACAACATATACTATACAAAATGAAAGGACAATATCGTTGCCTATTTGCCCACTCTGAGTGACGACCATGCTCTCTGTCCAACTCCTGCTTGTCGACCGTTGAGACTTCACCGGTACCTCCCAACCAATGCTAGGGGTAATCTTTTTCCCCTTAGCCCCCCGAGCCGCAAAGGGGCCACACACACTATCCAAATGTTTTGTCTAGCTCCCATCTTGCCTCTCAAGGCTGAGCTACCACTCCTCTCCAAGTTGGGTATCCCAACTCCCACAAGTAAATCAGTCAAGTCAATATTTCTGCAGCGTAATGTTATGCAAATAGATTATCCCCTTCCCTCCTTCTCCTTCCTTCATTATATAGAATTTCTCACTTCCTCTCTTTCCTAAAATCTCATTTAATTAAAGTTTTTAAAATAAATTCCTAAAAATTCTTCTCCATACAAGTGTCACCCATCCGCTTCATTCCTCTATTATTTAATTTATTTAATTTATTAATTATCTCATTTCCCTCACCCACCTAGAGTTACTCCTAGAATCACTCTTAGGTGTCCCCAAATTCCCTTACAGGTTTTAAAGGCTTTCCATATTATTAAATTGATAATTCAGTTTAAAATTAGAAGCTCTTAAATGGTAGATTCTTTCCTAAGTTGACTTTCCGGTTTTTCCCTTAGTTCCCCTTTTTCCCTTTTTATGTTACCTCTTTTCCCTAGTTTCCCCTTTTTGATTTTCCCTATTTCCTTTTTTACTTAGAACTCAAAAAGGTAGGTGTGAAAAATTAACCTTTTTTCCCTTTTCTTATTTAATTAGTGTACTTTAATTTATTAAGGTAATAGAACAATTAATTCCCTTTTTAATTTTAATCCAACATAAATTTACCTTCTTTTTTTTTTGAATAAATTAAATTTCTTACTCCCTTCATGTTACAAGATTTAATGAAGATCATAATTATTATTTAAGTTGTTTTTATTTTTATTACTATTTTTTTTATATAGAAGAGAAAATTTTATCACTAGCATAATTTAGACTTAGGCCTTAAATTTCGTACTGGGCGACATTTAATTGGGGAAAATTGTTTTTTATTTTTATTTTTTGAAATTACTTAACATGTTATTGGTATTAGGGCCATCTAGGTTCATCCCTCTATCATCAACAACGCGACGTTCCCTTCAAGACGCACTAGATGCTCCAAGGGTGCCACTCGTCTCATCTGTTCCTTTGTGGGACGTGCCCTTCAAGACGCAATACATGCTCCAAGGGTGCCACTCACCTCATCTGTTCCTTTACGCGATGTGCCCTTCAGGATACACTACGTGCTCCAAGGGTTCCACTCGCCTCTTGATTGATTTGGTAGACATCAATAACCCCTGGAGTCAACACTCCGCGATATGAACTTGTGGGAGACTAAGGATATCTAAGGAATAAGGCCCATGCCTTATTGCGCGCCCCTTAGAATCATCGTGAGCAACTGTCGTAGTCTACCCTCACGACATCGTGGGTCCTCTCGAACAAGGTAATTGTTAATCTATAGTTCGAGCCATGGTGGGAGTGCTAGTAGGTTGTGGCAGGGCGGATGTCCACACCTCTACCTCAACCTCTCTGGTATTCATGCATGACCCCTTTACTACATATGTGAGTCTGGTCGACAAGTTATCGTCAGCCTGCATCATCAAAAAATCATGTCAGAACATATCCATATCATATCATCCAGTTAGATGCACTAATATCACAGTAAAACAATCAAACCCCAATGGCACACTCCCTGACTCGATCTAGAGTCCAAGGGGTTCCATCGATGCCTCGGCATCCTCTAGGTCAGTAATCCTGCACACTCAATAAAACCGATGCAATAGCACCTGTCTATGTCAAAGAGGTAAAACAACATGTCATCAACCCATAGAGCCTCATAATCAAAATCAAAAGTTTTAACAGTATAATAATCCGAATCACTTGCGAGAAAGTGTCCTCAAATAATAAGTTTTCTCAGTGCACCAAAGCAGGATGTTACATACACCCCCTCTTGGTCTAAACTTCATCCCGAAGTTTCACAGTATAAATGTCTAAATAAAGTGTATCACAGTATCATATGTCTATTTATCAAACAAAAATGGTAACTGTTGGCGCATATCATATGCGTCCTCTCAGGTCGCCGAGTGCAAACTATTATTGTCCCAATGGACCTTGACCTGCTCTATCGTTCGATGTCATAGTTGTTGAATGCGATGATCCAAGATGCAGATCGACTCAGCTGTGAGTGCCCCTACATCCGACACCCGCCAGGTGCTCAAGTCAAACATGTGTAGGATCACTAATATAAAGTCTCAACAAAGACGTGAAATACATCATGCATACGCCTCAAGAATTAGGCAAGGCTAGTCATCAGTCCACATGCCTCTCATTTCCAAAATATCGTAGGATCCCATGAACCTAGGATATAGTTTAGCCCCCTTTTTCTAACTAGATCAAACTCTTATGCGGTTTCAACCGCAAAAAGACTCTATCGCCACAATGTAACTACAGTCGACACGACGTGCATCATCGTAACTCTTTTGTTGATGCTGTGCTTCCTTGATCCTTGTATTAAAGTTCTCATTTAAGCTTCCAATTCTTGGATAGCTTCTGGTCCCACTTGGGTCCTATCTGCAAGTCGATCCCAATTCAAAGGCACCCAACATGGTCACCCGTAAAGAAACTCGAAGGGTACCATCTTAATGGTGCTCTGGAAACTATTGTTATAAGCGAATTCCACTAGTGGCGAGAATTCCTCCTAATGATTTTGTTGGTCCAACACGTACAAGTGCAACCTATCCTCTAAGGAATGGTTTGTTCGTTCAGTTTTCTCGTCAGTATCCAGGTGATACACAGTACTAAAGTTAAGTTGGATTCCCAAGGCCTCATGGAAACTCATCCAAAATCGTCCAGTAAACACTGATCCTCGATCGAATATAATCCTCTTAGGCACATCATGCAGCCTCACACTCTCACTGAAGAAAAATCTAGCTATGTCGGGTGCCTGACATGTCGTACGCACAAAAATAAAGTGAGCACTCTTTGTCAGAGTGTCTACTATTACAAAAACCGAGTCATGTCTCCTTGTCATCAGTGGCAATCCAGAAATAAAATCCATCGAAATAGCCTCCCATTTTTATTCTAGAATAGCGTGTGGTTGTAGTAATCCTATTGGGTGTCTATGTTAAGCCTTACATACTGACATTCTAGACATCTGCCCACATAGTCGACTATGTCTGCATTCATTCCCATCCAGAAGAATAAGGGTTTAAGGTCCACCCTCATCTTCATGACTCCTAGGTGAGCCATGTAAACTACTCTATGAGCCTCTCTCAGGATCAACATTCTCAACTCTTCGTTCAGTGGTACGTAAATCCAATTTTTAAACTTCAATAAACCATCGCTATCAAATGAAAATCCTTCAAATTGTGGTGCCATCATTGTGTTTTGTCCGATAAAATCCTTGACCTCTTTGTACTAGTCATCGTTGTGTTGTAGCTCAAATCTTTTCACGTAGATTCATCTGAAGAGGCGGCACCAAAAGGATGTGTGGTCTCCGACTCAATGCATTCTCCACTCATTTCACTGTCCCTTTTATATACATAATCTCAAAGTCGTACTCACTAAACAATTCCGACCAACACCATTTTCGTGCGTTTAGGTTGCTTTGCGTAACTATGTGTTGTAGTTCACAACTCCTTGAGCCTCCGAAATGCTTCCACGCATTTCTCGGTCCAAACAAACTTCTTGTTTTTCTTTTGCAATTCTGTTTTTGGATTTCCTATCTTCGAAAACCCCTCGACAAACCGTCGATAGTATTTTGTTAAACCCATGAAGCTATGTACATCCAGTACGTTCGTTGGCACAGGCTGTTCCATAATATCCTTGACCTTTTCTTGATCCATAGTGGTACCTTCGCTGGAGATGACATGCCCTAAGTAGAGAATCTTTGATTGATAAAATGAGCATTTGGACAACTTCCCATACAATTTATGCTCTCGCAGACACTGAAGTACCAAGCGCAAGTGCTCGTCATGCTCTTCTATCATCCGAGAGTAGATCAAAATATCGTCAATGAATACTTGGACGAACTTGTCCAAGTACTCGCAGAACACCCCCTTCATCAAACTCATAAATACCCCTGGGGCGTTTGTCAGTCCAAATGGTAAAACAGTAAACTCGTAATGTCCAAACCTCATCTTAAAGGCGGTCTTAGGGACATCATCCTCCTTGATCCATAACNTAACTAGTGATACCCTGATTGCAAATCGATCTTGGAGAATACCGTCGTTCCATTCATTTGGTCAAATAGATCATCAATCCTCAACAATGGATAATGATTCTTAATTTTGGCCTTGTTCAATTGACGGTAGTAAATGTAGAGCCTCCACGACCCATCCTTCTTTTGTAGAAAATAATAGGTGCACCCCATGGTGACACACTAGGACGTATCAGTCCCAGGTCCAACAATTCCTTCACTTTCATTCTCAACTCTTGTAACTCCGGGGTTGACATCCGATAAGGCATTCTAGTTATCAGTTCAGTCCCGGTTTTAGGTCTATAGTAAACTCCAATTCCCTCTCCGGCGACATCCTAGGTAACTCCTCTGGAAAAACGTTTGCAAATTCTCTCACCACTGAAAGGTTTTCTAAACCTTTCGCTATTCCCTTCTCGTTTAACGCAAGGATCGCATAAAGATTGTACCCCTTATGCATGCTCTTTTGTAGTTGTAAGGAAGAGATGAACCTCAGGGAAAATCCCTGGTTCCATCCTACAAACACATGTCTCTGTCTCTCGTCTTTGTCCATGGCTCAATCGTTTCGTCTTACAGTTGAGTATCGCCTCCTGTGTTTCCAACCAGTCCATACCAATTACGACATCATAAGATCCTAATATCGTGATGTACAGGTTGGCCCTGGTGACAAACTCTCCCAGGTTAAGGATACAACCCGTAACCCTTCCTCTAGCCTTCTGTTGGGCTTCTAAAGCCATCTCTACAAAAATACATGCATCATGTTCGACTGCCTTTACCCTAATCCTTTTAGCGTTGTACCATAATGAAATTCTCGGTAGCACTGAGATCTATCAATTACTAAGGGTCTGGATAGCGACAGTACCTAACATCTCAAGCATAGCCTACTAATGCTCTTCCTGGTGTTTATTCACCACTGCATGAATCCGATGGGCCTCGCCCATATCTCCCATGGTAGTGGGTCCAGCTGGTCCGAACGTTCTAGTCCTCTCCACATGGCAGTCGCACTGGTAGTGTGGCTCTCCACACGTCCAACACTCCTTCTTTGGTCCAGTACACCTGGTACCCCAAATCGAAGATGAATTCTAATAATAAGGCCCAAATTGAACTTCTTGACCTTAGTTTCTAGGTAACTTGGTGCAGAGCGTACCGAAGCAGCTCCAAAACGGGTCTCGTACTCGGGCACCATGCGGTTTCCTTGTCGCAAGGCATCGAACTCGTTGAGATGATGCTCAATGAATTCCTTAGAAGATACCTCTCCTAGAACCAGTCCACGAGCAGTTCCCATGACACATCATCGATGGCCATGTTCAAAGTGGAAGGAGCATCTTTCACCATAGAAGAGCGCTCCTCTTCAATTGAAGACCACCCAAAGGACCATCATGTTGGAGATCGTAAATGCGGTGTGAAGCACAACGACCTTCTGTATAATATTCCCTCGACATCATAGCTATCCGCGACACTCGCGGAGTCGAGAACTCAACTCTCTCGAGTTCTCGATGGATGCTAATGGTACTGGATAGTGTATGTTGTGGGCCCTCATAGGTATAGGTGCCCCTATCTCATCTCAGTACTGATAGTGAATCAAGGCCCTGGACATTACCTGGGAGGGCCTTGTCAGACCGTCTTCATCCCGTACTACAAGTGAATCCAACCCAAGGACTTATTCCTCCCCCCTAGGGGTCAGACTCCGAGGCATGAAACTTATGGGGACATCGCGTTTCCATCCATGATACCTCTCTGTGAATCTCTACGGTGTCATCTAACCGTGCTTATCGCAAGGGTGAGTTAAAGTTTTATCTAGTCTTAGGTTAAGACTTAAGGGTTTACTACAGTGTAAAGCATGGTGATCCACAGTCACAGAGTTGAACCTGCTCTGATACCATATGTAAGGACCCCAAACGTTACGACTACGTGAGAATTAGAAAGTGTAAACCCTTTTCTTTTTGTTTTAAATTTGGGCAGGAAGGAAGGGACAAAAACAATTGAACTACACAACCGGACGATGAACACACATGCGTAGGTCAGTCTACAGACATCGATGACTCAACAACTAGCTCAACGAGCAACTAGGCAACACAAGCATAAATAACAAGGAGGGATGACTATCCACCCGACGCAATCATGACCAAGCCTATAAGTTAAGGACATCAACCTCTCCCCGATACAATGACCTTGATAATGAATGACTAGAACCTCAAGGCATGCAAATGAGACGCATGAAGGCATGAAAATCAGGCACTAACAACAACTTACATCGATCAATGACACTTACACGGGAAGCACAGACTTCGGCCAAATTATCCTTCGCCGCTATCCAATAGGGCACGCCATGATTCTCTCATCTGTAATCATGTCATCCCCAAGCGATAGACGCGACGATCACCCTGGAGCAACACGATCCTATCTGGACCAACGACTCAATAAAACCAATGTGTTTGGAGATCAAATGCACTGTCAAATCACAAGACATCTAACCCAACAACAATCGACGCGTGCTAAAACTTGGTGAATAAAACATTCCTAAACTATCCAACCACGAAGTTGAGCTTGCTTGAACCGGGACCCCCAATCGATGGGATTTGAGGCCTAAGCAATCCTTTACAATAAATGCTATGATATCCATTTTTAATTGTTACATCCCTTAAAGAGAAAATGCTAAAAGATTAACATAACAAGTTACACAATTAGGTATGTAAAAAGCTTCGTAAATTTCACTTTTACTGAAAGTTTTATTACTTGCAAACTAAGATTTCTCATTCGGTTTGATACTCAATTAGTTGACGTTCGGTGCCCAAGTTGGCCTTAGAGAGTCCATTATTAACATATAAAGGTGATATCAAACGATGGTTGAAATTACTTTAACATTAACATTTGACTTTACAGTTCTCAGCTTCATTGCCAGGTAGGATAATTGACTTTGCTAAAATTCGTAATTCCACCAAGAAAATAACTTCTACACTTTCAAATCTTTTCCAATTATTACAGTGGTTCGTCACCATTTAGTAATGCTCACTTTTTCACATCCCTGGATGAATGCAATGATTCTAACTATTGCATAACCTATAGCTATGTTGTCTTCCTGCAAGAATTTTAACTTGCATCTTGTAGATTCAATGACCATTTTAGAGCATTAAAACACCAGTCTTAAAGGATTAAAGTTAAATTCAGTCCAAAGCGTTAGCATGCCAGATTCAATGCTAAATCAGAACATTAAAACACCAGTCTTAAAGGATTAGAATTCAATTTAGTTCAGAGCGTTAGCACGCCAGATTCAACTCTAAATCAGAGCATTAAAACGCCAGTCTTAAGGATTAAAATTCATTACAATACAGAGCATTAACCTGCTAGTTTCAACGACTGTAATAGAGCATTAAAACGCTAGTGGTCTAATAAATTCACCATACCAGCTGACTACTATATTTTCTGACTAAAAACATACCAGCTTACTAATAAGTTTTCCATCCCAACTGCACTGTCTTTTTCCAGAAACGAAATGGCTCTCATGTTTATAATTGATTGAACAGATTACCCTTCACCTCTTGTTCAGTAAATTTTGAGCCTGAACTGATAGTGGGTGTTTAAACAGAAATTGTGCCTCTCTTTCGACATCCCTGGAATACCTGGAACCTTTAACAGTCTGGAATGAGATCTTGTAGTTAGAGTGACAGAGTCTCCAGTTCAAAAGGAGCCTTCTAGATTTATGGAGTGATGGCTAAAATGTTTAAAGTAGTGTTTCTCAACATATCGCGGGGTAAGTAACATGGTCGGGTAAAAGTAAAAACGCAGGGTAACATATAGCATATATTTTTTGGGGGGCAAAACAAAGTCTTCCTAAGGTAAATTCGACAGGCAATCAAGGATAATGAAATGCATTTTTCTATTTGGGTGGAAACACTGTGTAGAATAGGTAATACTTGCAATCAAAAGTGTTGGCGAAAAGCAGGCTATCAATAAAACACAGAAAAAATGGGTTCCGTTTCCAGTCTCGGGTGGGTAATAAACCTTAACGCAGACTTGGATGCATAATCCTATTTATCAATCTGCCAAGATGTCGACAACATGCAGACAATAATCTGGTAACCCAAAAATATTAGTAAAGGCCTCGACTGAGTAATACATCTATCCATGAAAACAAATTCAGGAATGTAAAACACAGACAATAATCGTAGTAATAAATCACACAATCAGAAAGGAACTAGATAATCGTTGTCACTGATAAATACATAACTGCAATTGCCAGTAAGTAAAATCTCATTGCCAGGAAATAAAATCGTTGTACATTATTCACCACGGAATGGAAATATATAACCGCTGGTCTACACAGTACAAAAGCGCAGATATATTGAGATGGATTGGGGAAAACTTGGGGAAATTAGACGCAGTTTTCATAGTGAAGAATGAAGAGATCCTTATGGGGATTGAAGGCCAAAAATCACAGAGGTTTACAGGCAATCGTTGAGGTTAAAATTTATCCATCAATACCAAAAATGTAAAGTTATAATTTTGGAACTAGGAATAATAACAACGATATATAAAAATGATGAGTTAAAAGAAACCTTCGCCATGAATCAAAATCTTGCAGGGTTAGATAAACGCATTGAAGCATAAGACCAACAATCATCCAAGGACAACAATAGAGGTAGACGGCTAACAGGTGCATCCTTCGCTCATCATCCTTGCACAAAAAAGTAGGGTGTTGATATCCATAGGTCTTTTAACGCTAAGGCGATGACTGTAGATCAGGCTCGTGGCCGACTGCTGAGGCAAGGACTAGCAAGCTAGGGATGAAAGGCAAAACATTCGCATGGGTCACAATCAACACCACAGGGCTGTCAAGTCATGCAATGAACGAAGGCCATGGGAGTCAACCACCATCGAGCTAGGCTAAAGAAGGGTTCAGTGATCAGTTTTAAAAAGAACATCATTTTACATTTCCATTAATTAAGCAAATCCAAGTATAAAGCCTACACCATATCCTATACAAAATGAAAGGAGAGTATTGTTGCCTATTCGCCCACTCTGAATGATGACCGCGGTCTTCGTGCAACTCCCACTTGCCGACCGTCGAGACTTCACCAGTACCTCCCAGCCAATTCTAGGGGTACTCTTCTTCTCCTTAACCCCCCGAGCCGCAAAGGGGCCACACACACTATCTATAGGTTTTGTCCATCTCCTAGCTCGCCTCGCAAGGCCGAGCTACCACTCCTCTCCGTGCTGAGTATCCCAACTCCCACAAGTAAATCAGTCAAGTCAATATTTCTGCAGTGTAACGTTGCGCAAATAGATGATCCCCTTTCCTCCTTCTCCTTCCTTCATTATATAGAATTTCCCACTTCCTCTCTTTCCTAAAATCTCATTTAATTAAATTTTTTAAAATAAATTCCTAAAAATTCTTCTCCATACAAGTGTCACCCATCCCCTTCATTCCTTTGTTATTTAATTTCTTTAATTTATTAATTATCTCATTTCACTCACCCACCTAGAGTTACTCCTAGAATCACTCTTAGGTGTCCCCAAATTCCTTACAGGTTTTAAAGGCTTTCCATATTATTAAATTGCTAATTCAGTTTAAAATTAGAAGCTCTTAAATGGTATATTCTTTCCTAAGTTGACTTTCCACGTTTTCCCTTAGTTCCCCTTTTTCCCTTTTTATGTTACCTCTTTTCCCTAGTTTCCCCTTTTTTATTTTCCCTCTTTCCCCTTTTACTTAAAACTCAAAAAGGTAGGTGTGAAAAATTAACCCTTTTTCCCTTTTCTTATTTAATTAGTATACTTTAATTTATTAAGGTGATAGAACATTTAATTCCCTTTTTAATTTTAATCCAACATAATTTTACCTTTTTTTTTAATAAATTAAATTTCTTACTCCCTTCATGTTACAAGATTTATTGAAGATCATAATTATTATTTAAGTTGTTTTTATTTTTATTATTTTTATTACTATTTTTTTTATAGAAGACAAAATTTTATCACTAGCATAATTTAGACTTAGGCCTTAAATTTCGTACTGGGCGATATTTAATTTGGGAATTTTTTTTTTTTTTTTAAATTACTTAACATGTTACTGGTCTTCGGGCCATCTAGGTTCATCCCTCTATCATCAACAATGCAACGTTCCCTTCAGGACGCACTAGGTGCTCCAAGAGTGCCACTCACCTCAACTGTTCCTTTGCGTGACGTGCCCTTCAGGATGCACTACGTGCTCCAAGGGTGCCACTCGCATTTTGACTGATTTGGTAGACATCAATAACCCCTCAAGGCAACACTCCACCAGGAGAACTTGTGGAAGACTAAGGGCTTCTAAGGAATAAGGCCCCCGCCTTATTGTGCGCCCCTTAGAATCATCAAGTGTGACTGTCATAGTCTTCCCTCATGGCATCATGCGTCCTCTCGAACTAGGTAATCATTAAACTACAGTTCGAGCCAGGGCGAGAGTGCTAGTAGGTTGTGGCAGGGCTGCTATCCACACCTCTCCCTGAACCTCTATGGTAGTCGTGCGTGACCCTTTTACTCCATATGTGAGTCTATTCGGCAAGCTATCGTCAACCTGCATAATCAACAAATCATGTCAGAACATATCCATATCATATCATCGAGTTAGATGCACTAATATCATAGTAAAACAATCAAACCCCAATGGCACACTCCCTGACTCGATCTGGAGTCCAAGGGGTTCTATCGATGCCTCGACATCCTCTAGGTCTGTAATCCTGCACACTCAGTAAAACCGAGTCAATAGCACATGTCTATGTCAAAGCGGTAAAACAACATGTTATCAACCCATAGCGCCTCATAATCAAAATAAAAAATTTTAACAGTATAATAATCCGGATCACTTGCGAGCAAGTGTCCTCAAATAACAAGTTCGCTTGGTGTGCCAAAGCGGGATGTTACACATTATACATTAATATATTAGTACCTTAACTTATACATTAAATTTATAAATTGTTATGATTGTTATATGTTACATTAATGTAATGCAATATATTAATATACATTAATACATTGTTATTATATATTCCATTAATGTAATAATTCATTAATAAATTAATTATGTACGAATATAATTGAAGTCATTTTTCACTGTTCCAAAATAATAAAGCAGATCACTTATATCAACCACTTTTATAAAATGGTTATTGCTAATATTATGAAATATTAAACTTTTTGGACAGACATTAACATGCCTTTTTGATTTATTGACAATTTTCTCATTCAACTGATTTTATAGATTATAATTATAACTTGACGAAAAGAACCAATCTTTCAAGTGTACAGCCTTCAACATGTAGATTTTACTTTCCGAAATCCTATCCCAGCTTGCAAGAAGCATGATGGTGGCCGCCAAGTGATGAAAATTAATGAATTCAGTAGTCCATGTCATGTGGTCACAATTATTATTAACCCTAACTTACAGTTTTAAAGGCTATGAGGAAGTAGAGTGAAGTATTTTATCACATCCCAATCGGATTCTGACCTTAAAGTCTTGTCTTTGTATTCGAGAAAATTTGGCGCAGGTGATCCGATCCCATTTAAATCTCATTAGATGAAGAGAATACAACTTCGTATGATTTTGTATGATAATTTACATGTGTACGAAGGCAGTACACATGTTTGATTTACATGATGAGCTTCGGAAGTGTGAATTCATGATTTAATTCGGCAAATTATGATTTAAATTAATGGCTATTCGTGGAGTACATCTGGTGACAATTCACTAGTATTAAAAACTAAATAAAAGGAAATCATTAGTGTAGATAAAGATATGTATGTAATAATTAAAGTATTTTGAAAGTAAAAAATTTATTATGATAGAAAAGTTTGATGGAGATGAGCAATTTCTTAAGTGTTTAACATGGAAATGACCAGCTTGCATGTTTTTTAATGTATCAATATACAATAATTGTAATGTAATGTATTAATTAATTTATAATATAATATAATGTAGTAATTAATTATACATAATTATATTATTGTAATGTATATATTGTGGGGTTCCTTGTTCCACAAACAAAGGGGTCTCATACATCAATTTGGTGTGGCTTGGCCGTGACCTTAAAAATAGATTATTATTATTATTATTATTATTATTATTAATATTATTATTAAATTATTAATACATTAATGTATAACTAATATATTAAAATATTAATGCATTAATTATGTAATGTATTAATTATTTAGTACATTAATATATATATATATTTTTTATAAGTAAGAGTTTGTATTAAATATAAGAGTCCTTCTCAAAACTAGGATCCAGAGTACATTAACAGAGTTATTCGGTTGTAATTACTCAACTGCTCTGTGAGGAGAAACCAGTTCAGCCAACCATATATAGCAAGTAGCAAAACAAATTCTAACAGTACTGTAGAAAACTAGACTTTCAACTGCCATGAGAGCCACTAGAACCAAAGTAAGGGACAAGTATAGTATAATCTAGAACATACTCGGGCAAGGTGCCAGGCCATGGTTCCTCGATGACAGGTGTCCCTCCAGTCCATTGAATGTCCATTGCGCCATGGCTCTTGTCTTCGGGCCCTTGGATGTTGCTGTCCCTGGTGTCTTTTGCCGCTGCCGAAACTGCCATGTCCCTGGTGTCTGTTGCCGCTGCCGAAACTGCCATGTCGACTTCTCCGTCAATGCTTTCCAAAGTCGCCTTCTACGCGAGAGCACTCATGTCCTCTGGATTACCTGCCTTCCCCACGGATGGCATACTTTCTTCGGTGGAAGCGTGTTGCTGACTGCTCGCCTGACCACTGGAGTTCTCGGAAGCGTCATGAGAATACTCAGGAGCGGCTGGGGGGGGAGTGGCTAGGAGCTGGAGGAGGACGGAGATGTGTCCCTCCATCTGTTGGACCCGGAACTGGAGATCATTCACCCCCTCACGGAGCTCGAAAACTAAGTCATGGAGAATGACAGAGTGTTCATGCAACAGAGGGGGAGAAGGCATATTTGAATTGTGACGAGGCCGACTGTGGCGTGAGGCCGGGGGAGAGGAGGAAAGCTTGTCCCGGGGAGAAGGCCATGCTCGTAACCAGGAAGTTGCAACAACAACCATGGTGTCCCGACCTGGAGTGGAAGAACCAGAGGGCGAGGAGGATGTGCGGGGGCACCATGGGTGCCATGGAGAGCCCCGACGTGGACGCATTCAGAGGCGAGGCATGACGAGACTCGGCTTCTACAGAGGATCTGCAGAGCCAAGAAGTAGGAAGAGAACTTCCCGAAAAACCATGAAAAACGCAGAACCGAAGTCGAAACCACACCAGCAAACGAAACTACCGAAAGGGTGCTTCATGGCGCTATGCATAGAAGCGGTCGAGAGGAATGGAGTTAATGCTCCTACCATCCTCCTTGAATGTGAATTAAGGCCCGGGGATGGTGGCTGCATGGGGCACGAGCCAAGCACATGGCTCCGTGCCCTGCTGGCCTCCCCCTTCACCCACATTTGGCCAAGTGGCCCGCAATACCACCCCATCCGAGGGAGTACATTAATATATTATTAATCAAAACATTGCTAAAATATTAATAAAATAATACATGAATAATACATTATTAAAGTAATAATACTTTATTTAAGTAATAATATATTAATACATTACATAATTAATGCATTAATATATTAATACATTTATTGAAAATTACCATGGTTGATTATAGTTGATAGTGATCAAGGTTTCTTATGGTCATGACTATGAACAACATTAATAATGTATTAATTTACTTAGTTAATACATTTTCAATAAATACTTATTATTAAAGTATTAACACATTAAAACATTGATAAAGTAACAATACTTGTCTTGAGATTTCTCCAATTATAAGTGTAAGTTTTTAGTGGACACTCCGCCCATCATAAAGGACTCTTGAAACAAGAATGAATGAAAAGAGTGTTGAAGAGAAGATTTATAAAGGCAAGGGGAGAAGGGAAAGTTAGTGAAAAATGGAAAAAAATAGTCTTTGAATGAATTAATGATGATGATGATGATTAACGTCCACTCAGACCTAATTGGTCTATCAGACCTTAAGAGGGTAAGTGATTACTTGTGATTCTTTAGAATTTTGATTCTGTGCTCGAAAAGCATTAAGAGAAGGTTTCCAAGATCACCATACTTTTGTTGAGTTAAGAGGTTAGGAAGGTTGG
>JASDQU010309852.1:41334-56742 GCA_032191745.1 Picea mariana | reverse complement strand
ATTATTTAATAAAGTAGTAATATATTAGTAAAGTATTAATACATTATTGCATAAATGTAATGTAAAAATTAAAGGGTTAATTTTCATTAATGTATAATGTAGGGTATTAATTAATTGTTACATTAGTAACATAATGTATTAATTAATTAATATATTTATACAATATTAATTAATACATTGCTAAATTATTAATACAATAATAAAGTAATACATCAATAATACATTATTAAAGTAACAATACAAAAAAATATATATTTAATACATTAAATGCATTACTAAAGTACTAAAAGATTAAGCCATTAATAAAGTATTAATGCATATATAAAATAATACATTGGTAATACATTATTACCATAATAATACAAAAAAATACATTTAATGCATTGAATGCAACAATAAATATATACTAAAGTATTAATAGATTAAAACATTAATAAACTATTAATACAGTTATAAAGCAGTATATTAATAATACATTATTAAAGTATTAATATATTAATCCATTAATTCAACATGATCGTGATTGACTATGGTTGACCATGACCATGGTTAAGTTTGGTTGACATTAGTTGACTTTGGGAAGGAAAGATTAACTATGGTTGATCTTGGTTGTCCTTCACCATGCTTGACTATGGTTTCCTGGGGTTTATTATGGTAGACCATGCCCATGGATGACCTTTAATGACTAGGTGGATTTGATTATGTTTGGATATGTTGATTATGTAAATAACCATAGTTTACTATGGCACTAGTATATTGCAATGTTGATCATGTTTTATTCATCACATTGGGACATCAAGTTTTGTTCATCACATTGTGACATCAACTTTTGTTCGTTATATGACATCATAAGTCTATAGTCATAAAATTATGATGAAAGGTTTTAACTTTTTTTTGTCACATTATGTCATTGGAGTAGTCTTTTCATAGTCCAACAATGCATTATATCGTCACATTGCGACGTCAGGAAATGTTCATCACATTTCAATGTTGGGCAATGTTTTTCACATTGCCACATTTGGTTGTGTACATCCCATTGTGAGAATGGGTTGTGTTCATCCTATTGCAACATTTGGAAATGTATATCACAATTTGATGTAAGAGATGGCCATCACATCGCAATGTGAGGATATGATCATCACTTTGCGAGGACATGGATATGTTCATCACATTGTGACATAAATTTATGTTCGTCATATTGCAACGATAGGGAAATGTTCATCACATTGCAACATTGTTGTATTTAGTATAATGCAAAGTTACTATGTTCTCCAAACTAGAACATTACTATGTCCACCACTATGCAACATTACTATGTTCAACACATTGCAAAATTTCAAAGAGAGGATATGTTCATCAGATTGTGATGACATGGCTATGTTCATCATAGTGCAACGTTCCTTTATATTCATTATATGGTGACAACAGAGAAATGTTCGTCACATTATGACATCCATATATGTTCATCATATTGTGATGTTACTATGTTTGGTAGATTGGAATGTTACTACACTTGACACATTGCGATGTTAGGATATGTGTGTCACATTGCAACATGAGGAAATGTTCATCACATTGCAATGAAAAGGAGATGTGCAACACATTGCGATGTATGTTTATGATTGTCACAATACAATGTTACTATCCACATTACAACAACATGGCTATGTTCCTCACATTGCGACATAATTTCATGTTTGTCACATTGTGATGTTACTATGTTTAGTAGATTGCAACGCTACTATGTTTTTTAGACTACAACATTACTATCTTCATCATTATGTGATGCTACTATGTTCGACATATCAAAATATTACTATGTTCATCACATTGTAAAGTCTGGTTTTGTTTGTTAGATTGAAATGTGGAGGCATGTTCGTCACATGACAAGGTTGGCTTCTGTTCGAGATATTACAAAAATGAAGTTTTGGCGAAGTTTTTAAAAAGGATCTAACTAAGTGTTTCATTTGTAAAGAAGATAGGAAATTTGAACTCAGGGGATACATTACATAGAAGGAAACTTAGAATCATACTTGTTTTAGGGACATTCCATATGATCTTGAAGTGTAAAATATATCCCTTCAAAATAAGAATATGTAAAATTAGAATATTGTGATACCCCATGATTTGAAATTTAATATTATTTCTATTTTATAATTTTAATTAATTTTCCAAAAGATAATTTGGTTGATTCACCAAATATGAATTTTAAAACATTATTATTTTATGAAAATAAATACATGTGGAAAAGGGGCAGACGTTGAAGTAGTTGTTAAAGAGGGAGTTAGGAATCAAAAGATGTTGTCCAAGTGGCACCAGAATGAGACAAGTTATGGAGTTAACTCAACTTGAAAAAGACACATTCCAAATTTATAGGAGAATCTCCGAACCTGTGTAGAATTAGATCTAATAGGTGGTCAGTGAGGAGGATTCTTAAGTAAAGTGTCACAAGTTCTAGGAAAAATAAAAGGAATTCATAACAAGCGAATGGGATTTCATTCCTAGGATGTGGAGTAATAGCTCGAGAAGGATACACACTAAATTGACATAGTGATTTTTTTTAGATTACACACAAGAAGCTAGTATTTAGAATTCTGTAAGAGACCACATAAGCATCCCCTTGGATTCTGAACTCTGCTTGGGGTTTGGGAAAAGGAGGCCACCTAGGGGAACACCCACCTGGGGTGCACAAGTCAATCACTTGGGCACAACACATCTTCAACTTTTGATGATTAATTAAATATATGTAAATAAATGGTTCCCTTGATATATAAGGTGAATTGGGACTCAAATAAAGGATTCTTACCTTTTCTTCTAAAGCTATGTGTCTCGTTGTTTTTGTTTTCTGAGTTTGCATTTTACATTCATGACAATTTCTTTTTTAGGGTTTCTGAAGAATAACCGGTGTGCCTTCCTTCATGGTTGCCTCTTGGTGACTCTATTTTCCATGGTTCAACCTCTGAGAGAAAGCTTATCCCATTATCTAGCCACTCTCTCAAGGATAAAATTGTTTCCTTCAAGTTTTCTTAGGCAAAAGGGAGGATGCACCAACTGGGGTTTGCACTCTTACTGGTTCTCCTTTGCTGGGATGAAGTGAGTGTGCCCTCTTCTATGGTTGGAATTTGATTCTCTCACTGATCCCTGAAGGTCACTTTGAGATAGCCAAGCCTCTTGGCCACTCTTGAATCATTCCGATTTGGATCCCCATTGCTTGGTCACCCAAACCAATGGTGCCCCCTGTTCAGATTTGCGCCCCTGAGGATTTTTTGGTCAGAAGTCGAATTATGGATTGCATGGTCACATTCTTCGTAGATCACCTTCTTGGGCACATAAATTGGTATCAGATCCTCAAGATCCATAGAAGTCTTTCGATCTTGAAGATTGAGGCAAATGTTTTTGGGGGTTTTAATGAAATAGTCTAGATTTTTCCCATTCTAGGGTTTCCATTTTAATTCAAGAATCTAAATAGATCTCATAAGCCCCAAGGACGCCCAGATATCCATTGAAATAGAGAGGAGTTCCATAGATATAAAACAATACAAATTTCTCCCTCTATACCAGTTCAGCTCTGTTGCTTTAGGTTTTTTTGTCATTTGTTCTCAAAATAGAGTCCTTTGTTTAGCATTGCAAACTAGGGGTTCCTTTGATATTCAACTAGCATCACAATGCCTCCACGCAAACATCCTTTGGAAATCGACTCAGATTCCAACACATCAAATCCCATTAAAGATTCTTCCTCTTTCCTCAATGAGTTGCTCAGAATGCAACAAAAAAACAATCCAGACCCCGATCAATACATGTCCAAGCCTTATTCAGGAAAGAAATATCCATATGGTCACCTTGCAATTAGAAGGACTCGAAAAAACTTGGTGGGATACAGAGCAAGAGAAGACCACATTTGTCATAGACATTTGGGATTCTCCAGAATCCTCTAATTCCAAACTCATCAGAACCTGCAATCGTCTTTCCAAAGCTTTGAGAAATCGCTTCTACCCACCCGGGTATGTGCAATGCTTATGGATCAAATGGCACCAACATCGACAACTCCCTTAACAAGGAGTGCAAGGCTACATAGACTTCTTCTACAAGATGTGACTCTTACTTCATATTCCAAATCCAGAAGAGGTACTCATATTAAAATTTATGTCTACTTTATTAAGTCAGTTCAGTCAAGAAGTAGAGTTGTTTGAAAATCCAACTTTAGACAAAACATTTCAGAGATATTTGCCTATAGAAAGGAAAGTCTCTCTTGGAGGTCGTACTCCTTAGTCCCACCCCTACACCAACCCCCCTTCCTCTCAACCATCCATATCCCATCTTTCATCCCTCTTTCCACCTCCTCAGGCTCAAAACCCCACACCCAATACAAATACAAGGACACCCTGGTGCTCATTCCACAAAACCACTTCACACAATTCATCAGATTGTCTCATCCTCAAAAATCTAAAAACCAACAAAACCTTACTCATTGATCTCATTGTGCCTTCCCAAGTACAAGATACCGAAGAAGTTCCTCTGGACAATCCCACAAAAGTATATCCCTCATTGATTCTAATTACCCATGAAGATTCAAACTCATCCACCCAACCCCTCTTCACCCATAACTGCCAAATCAAAAACGCCTTGGATTTATTGATTATGGACAATGGAAGATAGAAGAATTTGGTGTCTTAGGACCTTTTCAACTGCCTTAATCTAGTTACTACTCCACATCCATAACCCTATCATCTTGGATGGGTCCAGAAGGATGGCCCTCGCCTCTTAGTTTCTAAGCGTTGTCTTGTCACTTTCCTCATAGGCCATTTCAAAGATACTATCCTCTGCGATGTCTCCCCCTTGGATTGTGTGGATTTCTTTCTCGGTATCCCATACCAAACCCAAAGAAATGCTATTTATGTAGCCAAATCCCGCCAGTACAAATTACCAAAGAAGGCCACACTTATATCTTAACTACAGCAAAACCCAAACCCCCTACTACCAAAGAACAAATCTCACATGTACACTTAAACCAATGTGTCTCTCTCTGATTGGTGCACCTAATAACACAAAAAAATACCACACACCATGTTCCTGAAACAATGAATCCCCTCCTCCATGACTTTGTATAGGTATTTCAACCTCTAGAGGGACTCCCCCCCTCTAGATACATCGAATGTTCCATTCATATCATCCCCGGATCTGTTTTACCTAACGCCCCTACTTACCAGTTGGCCCCAACAGAAACAGAGGAAATGGAAAGACAACTGACCGACCTCATCAACTTTGGCCACATCCAACCTTCATATTCTCCCTGTGCGTCTGTCACATTTGTCATCCCTAAAAGAGATACCTTAGAAATGCGCCTTGTCACTGATTACCGAGCCTTGAACAAAGACACAATCAAAAAACATTACCCCCTGCCCCAGATTAAGGAACTACTCGACACCATACAAGGAGCTAAGTGGTTTACTAAATTGTATTTGACATCTGTCTACCATCAAGTTCGAATGAACCTAGATGATGTTTGGAAAACAATGTTCAAGACCAAATTTGGTCTTTTTGAGTGGAAAGTCATGCCTTTCGGCCTCACCAATGCCCCAACCACTTTCATGAGGCTCATCAATGAAATATTTGGAGAACAGTTGGGTCTATTTGTGGTAATCTACTTAGATTACATTCTCATCTATAGTCGAACATGGGACACTCACATGAAACATATCCGACAAGTTCTCCAAATTCTCCAAGAACACAAGTTGCAAGTCAAAGCGAAGAGGTCATATTTTGGTCAGAATTAAGTTCCCTATCTGAGATTTGTGGTCAAATTAGAGGGTATTCAACTAGATCCAGCCTACATCCAAGCATTGAAGCAATGGCCTCTACCTTCTTCAGCTAAGGAGCTCAAAAGATTCCTGGGTGGCATCAATTTCTATCGTAAGTTCATTCCATATTTTTCACATCTTGCTCGACCTTTGCATCAACTCTCAAAAACTTCTTCTACATTCATTTGGACTAAATAAGAAACTAGTCACTTTGCTCAGCTCAAAGATGCCCTATGCTCATCCCCTATTTTACATCTATCGGACCTCTCCCAACCCTTTGAGATTGAGTCTGATGCCTCACAATATGTTATTGGTTCTATACTTAAACAGGGAGGACACCCCATTGCTTACCACTATGAAACCCTATCTAAGGCAAAGAAAATTTATAGTACCTATGACAAGGAATTTTACAGTCTAGTTCAAGCGCTCAAACAATGGACGCATTATTTGCTGGGTAAAGAAACCATTCTTCATACAAACCACCACCCTTTTCTTTTCATCAACTCTGAATCAAAGGTTCAGAAACAAAGTCACCTTAAATAGGCCTCCTACATTCATCAATTTCACTTAGTCATCAGATATAAGAAAGGCACTTCTAATAAGATGGTTGATTTGCTAAGCCAACCTCCCACTCCAGTTCTTTCCATTCTAGAAGTGCGTTGTGCTACTTATGACACATGGAAATATCAATATGGTACTAACCTTGACTTTTGAGAGATTTGGGAAGCTTTGAAAAGTACCACAACAATTAATCAGACCCCCTTCCTAGACTACATTATTCAGGATGGGTTGTTATATAAGTTGAATTTTCTATGCGTTCCACACTCAGAAGACCACCTCTTTCTCATCAGGGAGGCACATGCTTCATCCTATGGGGGCCACTTTGGGACCACAAAGATCATCCAACATCTGTAATTCCATTTCCATTGGCCTTCCATGTAGCCTCAAGTTGAAAAATTTATCAAAGCCAATGCATTATGCTCACAATCCAAGCCATCCAACTGAAAGCATGGTTTGTATCAACCACTATCGCTTCCTTCTCGACCTGGGGACTCAATCTCAATGGAATTCCTCAGTGGAATTCCAACAACCCCAAATAAACATTATGTAATCTCGGTAGTGGGATTTTGCTTCAACAAAATGGCACTTTTTATCCCATGCACAAAGACTACTACAACAGTCCAAACAACAGAACTGTACTTTTGACATGTTTAGCCCTATTTTGGCCTCTGAAGCACTATCATCTCAGAAAGATATTCTTGCTTCCTTGGCACATTTTGGAATACCATATGGGCTCTATTGGGGTGCCACCTCAAGTTTTCTACTACATTCCATCCTCAAATGGATGGACAATCAAAGGTTGTCAACAGATTCTTGGTTCATGCTCTCCGAACTCACTTTGGGCACAACAAATAATTGGACAATTACTTGCACATTCTACAACATAGCTACAATAAGAAAACACATTCTTCTACAGGCTTTTCACCTTTTGAAGTGTTCTTGGGATTCCAACCAGCATCTCCAACTGATCTTCCACTCACTTGGGCTCCTCAAGGTACCTTCCATCAATAGCAAGAACAACTTTTAGCTCAATAATTTATCAAACAAATTGCACAACGCCACAGTTCATTAACAACAACACTCCAAGGAGCCCAAGATCATGCCAAGAAGTGCCATGACAAACAAAGAACCTTCATGTCCTTTCAAATAGGGGATCAAGTCTGGTTACACTTGGATAAGAATCACTTCAAAGGCCACGATCACAAGATTCTACCAATAAGATATGGTATGTATACCATACTCAACAATATTGGAGAAAATGGGTATAGGTTGCATCTGCCACCACAACTCGGAATCCATAATGTCATTAATGTAAATCACTTAAAGTTGTTTGAGCCTTCCCTCTTTGAAGAACCAGTCACCATCACTCATCCAGTAGACAACATTCCTAATTTCCAACTCCCATCGGCCAAAGACACTATACTGGACACTCGAAGTCGCTCTACAAGACACCAGACGTATAGTTCATATCTGGTAGCCCGCCAAGGCCAAACTCCAACTCATACAAAGTGGATCACAACTGACATATTGCAAAACAAGTTTCCTCATCTTCTCGTGGAATATGGGACATTTCTAGATCTAAACAGGGAGGAATTGGGTCAAGGAGGCCACCTAGGGGAACTCCCACCTCGGGCGCACAAGTCAATCACCTAGATGCAACACATCTTCAACTTTTGAGATTAATTAAATATATGTAAATAAATGGTTCCCTCATCATATAAGGTGAAACAAGACTTAAATAAAGGATTCTTACCTTTTCTTTTGAAGCTATGTGTCTCGTTGTTTTTATTTTCTGAGTTTGCATTTTACATTCACAACAATTTCATTTTTAGGGTTTTTGAAGAATAACTAGTGTGCCTTCCTTCATGGTTGCCTCCTGGTGACTCCATTTTCCATGCTTCCACCTCTAAGAGAAATATTATCCCATTAGCTGGCCACTCTTGTAGGTATCAAATCGTTTCCTTCAAGTTTTCTGAGGCAGAACGGAGGGCACACCAACTGGGGTTTGCGCGCTTACTAGTTTCTCCTTTGCTGGAATGAGGTGAGTGTGCCCTCTTCTATGGATACACTATGCTTATCCCAGTGATCCTAGGAGGTCACTTTGAGATAGCCAAATCCTCTTGGACACTCTTGGATCATCCTAGTTTGGATCCCCATTGCTTGGTCACCCAAACCAATGGTGCGCCCCTATTCAGATTTGTGCCCCTGAGGAGTTTTTGGTCAGAAGATGAATTATGGCTTGCATGGTCACCTTCTCCTGTAGATCGCCTTCTTGGGAAGATTAGGGTTGAAAGAGGTTTACAAAGAATCTAGTCTAAGTTTGGGAGGAATAGGGTATTCAACATCTGGTTTCCCCAAGTTCCAAGTTTTATTTCTTTGTTATGAATATGTTGTTTTGATTGCTTACTGTGTTTTATTGTGCATTACTATGGCCAAAATCAATGTTTATAAAGCATAAATAAATCATAAAAATATTATATTTAAGTTCTTGTTATGAGAAGATATATGCATATCATAAGTTTCGTGCATAAATACTTTGAAAGAAAAACAATAGTTATTTTGATGCTAAATCTATGAACAAAATTGTATTACCAATAGTAAAGAAATAAAACTCATAGGTAAAACCTAGTTACTAAAACATAAATTGTATGCAGATAAGAAACATGTATTGATGAGATAGGGTTCAACAATATATAATGTATATATTTCAAACATGAATAGTTACAAATTAAACAAAGTTAAAAAAGATACATTGTATATATTAAGAAAGGGAATTGTTACAGATTAAAGAGAGTTCAACATGATACATTGTATATATTTCGAAAAGGAATTATTACAGATTAAACAAAGTTTAACAAGATACACTATGAATATATTTGAAAGGGAATAGTTACATATTAAATAGATTTTAATGAGTAATGATAATTTATGTTCAAAAAGGGAAACAATGCTAACTAAATCGGGTTTCATAGAGATGTAAATAACGACAATGTATATCCAAAACATAATCGTAAACAAATTAGATAAAATTACATAATTGTAAAATGCATATATCACAGTCCTAAGTCTTGATACTTTCATGAATGATTATTCAAAGTTATTCAGTCGACTAGCTCGACCAAATATATAAACAAAGAAGTCACATTTTTTGATGCGAGACTTGAAATGTAAGTAAGGAATGGAACCTGAATACCTTTCTGGGCAAGGGTATTTCTAAGTTTCCATGATACCAACCTCCTCGATACCTACACAATAACAATGAATTGGTTAGAATGTTGTACATCTTTTATTTAGTAAAGATAACTTATACATGAAAATAGAGACGAACTTACCATGGATGTACAAAACACCCTTTTATCTCCTTTCGTTGCTTTTGATCGACACCCAAGTATACAGGGTTGTTGAATATCTTATGGGTACCCCTCGAAAAAATAAGCAGGGCCCACCATTAGTTAAATACCAAAGAATAAGTTTATCAAGAATGTAATTCACGACACAATTATAGAAATTTAAACTAAAAAATGTTACTACTCTGTGTGAACACCACATCTGTGCAGTTTTTTTTAAGAGGACTACTAACTAAGTTCAGAACGAATAAATGATTTGAAAAGGTTTTCTAAAAATATTCCATAAAGGAGAGAAATAAAAAAAAAGGAATTATAAACCTATAGTAAATCTTGTTACTATAACTAGAACCACAGATTTCATAGAATAACTGGGTTCGAACGATAAGTCTCTGAGGTCCAAGGGAAAAACCCTTCGGACCATAAGCTAATCAGAAGCAAGACTTACCATGACTGAAATTACAATTTTATAGTCACAACTTTATATAGTAGATAAATATAGAGACAAGAAATTCAGCAAGGTAAATGTTACCAAGACATTTTTAAAGAGAGATGACAAAATAACATTTACACACGATTATGAACTAATAGTTTGAATGGCTAAGATAATAAGCTAGAAGAATAAACTTATGAACCATATAGGAAACGAGAATGAGTAAATGATATTATAATCTCTTACAAGTTAGGGATGATATCTACCAACTAATTGCAAGTCAGCATGCCCTCACTCTCACGTAAATAATTTTGTGACATCCCCAAAAATAAAGTATTTTTCAAAATTCAAAAACTTGTTAGAAAACTATTCCGCTCTTGGTAAATTCGAATTTGGAATTTTTTTGCCATTTATGGCAATTCCAAATTTTGAATTTGGAAAATTATAATTAATTATTATGACTGTTGGGCAGAGATTCTGATTTGACCCAACTAACTATTTGATTATGACACTTGTATGAAAACAAAATATTTTATATTTACTGCAAGAGGACAAATGGAATAGCCATGCTAAAATCAACTAACCATGACTCCATGAGAGGGGAACATGTTGGAACTACCTCAGGGCTGATTTTTACAAGTGGCAAATCAGGGATTTGGCCATTGGTAGCCCCTGAAAATCAGGGATTTAGAAATATGCGAAAATTCCCAAGAGAGGGAAAAAGACCTAGGCAATAAGGGGGATTGTTTTGATAAATAGCATATGTGAGGAGGCAGGACGCTGCCGAGTATGTTGGGGAAAAAGACCACTGTGTACTTTCTGTTATGAAGACCGACTAATGAGTGTGAGGCAAGGAAAAGACTACTAATAGAGGAAGGCAGTGCTGAAGATGAGATTTCAAGTTTGCCCTCATGGATTCATGGTCAGGCTAGGGGGTCAATTGGGTAAGCATTGGTTTCTCTGTTCTAACGGTTGGGAGGAACATGGTTGTTCCCTTTGTTTTCCCACGGACTAATTTAGATATGTATCTCTACTCTCTTCTTTTCATGAATGTACCATTGAAATGATTGTATCTGGTTGTTATTGTGGACGATTATATTACTATCATATGTATTAGATAGAATTATAGAGTTGATGTAGATTAATTGGAGTAGAAATAATTTGATTCGATTAAAAGACTACTCGAGCGTAGGATACTATTCACCATAGGGACGACCTAGTATTCTACGTAAATGTATCTATATGGACTTATGTAGGTTCTATGTTGTAATGACATAAGGAATATATTAATTTATGAAATTATAAAGTGATGTGTTATAGTTCTAGTGTAAATAAAGCCAGATGCGAACATTAAACGGTGTTATGGGACTATTGTGTGTTAGTCGTGCCAAGAACAGACCCATGTTACCTGAAGAAATAAAAATTAATTATGCACATCCTGAAATTTCGAATTCTGGAACATGCTACCGGTCATACACCTTTAAGTACTCAACATCTATAATGAGATTTCAATCTTTGTAAACATTTAGAGAAATCTAGAAACAAATTTAGGAATATTATATTCATTTATTTCTGCACAAAAGTATAACTACGAATATCTAATACACAAAGGATGATTATTCATCATTACAGAAAGGTTCCCATGAAAAATAACTATATTAATATAGAAGAGAGTTACAGTTGTTCTCCTCATAATAAACTAAAAAAAAAGAGAATTTACAGAGTCGACAAAATGCCTAGAACGAGTCCTTAAACTCTATAGAGCATAAATCTTGGGATAGTGAAATTCATTTCAATACGGGGTTTTTTCTCCTTTTGTTTTTCAAATTCGGGATTTAAATTACAAACAAATCGGCTAGCCTAGGAAGCCTGGTAACGAAAAAACCTTGCTGTGAAATTCTGTACAGTAGTGAACAAAACATAGAGACTAAGTTTTAAGCCTAGTTGTTGGAACTCGAATACATTTTCGGGTCTAGCAATAATCCGAGTCCATTGAACGCGAAACATCTGAATCCTGAAATGGATCACGAGAATCAACAATGGGATTTAGAGAAAACAAAAGTTAAATAGGAACGAAATTATATTTCGAAAACCAGAAAGTAGCGAAATTTAATCATGAGAAAATAAATCACGCGTAGAGAGAATCCACAAGATTAAATATTGAATATTTAATACAGGAATTATTACATAGCTTGTGATTGGCCTAGAAATTTTTCCATCGGCGTCATTGAACGAATCGATCCACAGTCGAAAAAGGAAATGGAACCAAAGAATGCTGATGGGTACCCCTTGCAGGAGGAACAAGGGCCCATCAATAGTGATTACAACTGAGAAAATCTTAATCGGATAAGAACAACTAGTAGAACAGAACTGCAAACAAGTAGAATGATATTTTCATATAGTATGATACATGAACCACTGAGATAACTACCATAAATTGAATACTTCATTTTATTTACCCTTTTCATTGAAGTAATGTGAATAGACAGTTATAAATACATAATTCTAGAGCTGAGTGCTTGGAATAAAATTCCTAAATGGAAATAATTTCACAGGCGAAATAATCAAAGAAGTTGAGGGAGTGTGTTCTTCCTCTCAAATTTAACAGTTGTTAGTTCAACTATTTTTTCCATCCTCGACTCCTTGGGAAACCCAGTGGATGTATTACACAATCACATAGACAATATTGATGAACAATTTATACACATAGGATATGGTGGCGGATATATGAATCACAATAGAAAACAAGAAATAATTTAACCATAGGATTTACTCGGCGGTAAATATGCCGAAGACACCTTGAATTAAGATGCAAGTGTTCAAGCAGTATAAAATATAGTGAGGCCTATTATTACTTTTGGGATATCCATCATTTCCCTGTAAATATATCCATATTTATATACAGCCTTATAACAAGAGGGGCAACAAATCCTTCGAATCTTTAAATCCTGAAAACATAACCAGGAATTTTTAGCCTCTTATCGAGTTATACCGAGATCAAACATAAATTACGAGGACTGGAAATGCATAGAACTTACCTCTGAAATAGAAGAAATAACTCATATGCTTGTGACTCTCCTGTCTCCTTCGGGATCCCTTACAATCTAGAGCCTTCTACGAGGGTTCATAGAAGAAAAGATACCTATCGCAAAGTAACATGAAATTAATAGAACCCAATACAGAATACAGGATCTATGACAACCCAACAAACCGATAAATCCTCAACTCAAACCAGAGGATATCAAAACCAACAGAGTTAAGAGGAGTATTCAGTGACCACAACACATATTTCAACATTCAAGATCCCGGGTTCAAAGGAAAAATAACACAGACTCTTTGGCTTACCGTATGCAGGGAACACCGGAGGGATGAATGCCTCCATAGTCTCCACCTAGGTCACGTCCACTGAAACTACCAACCACTTACAAAGCTAAGATACTACAAGGTTAGTGCTAAAACGTTTCTTTTTGAAAATACCTAGACACAGGTGAGGGACAAACACTAATCACCTAATAAACCTTTGCTGAAGTAGAGTAATGGCGGTAGTACGCAACAGTACCTTACCATGTAAACAAGGTGAGGTGGCACATTTTACATTGGACACAATAATCGATTAATAAACCTCGGAAGGCACCCTGGAATATCGCCATTATTAAGCTGGATAGGGGCTTTAACTCAGGATCTGACAAGTACGTCAATCGACTTTACACCAAGTCTGTGTGAGGGAGATGACTCAGTTAGGGGCCTTTCTAGTACAACCGATAAGTCTAGCTTCTCGTCAGTTGAGGTGAGACCACCTGGTTCGTTAACTTTAACGCATTTGGAAATGAGGACTGGTATGCTTGAATCCTTCAACGATGCCAACCATCAACCCACTTCAAGTTTGGGGTAATGTTAGTGTAAGGTTAATCGTGACCTGTTTCACACAAAGTTTATTGCTCGAGCAAGCTAGAAAAATTTAAATTCCTTCATTAATTTAAGACTTGTGATCTTTAATACGAGAAAGATGTAGTTCCTTTCGGAACCCAATACCTCTCGTATAGGTTCTCTTATGTTATAATCAACTATAATGTTATGTTTGGAGAGGTTTGGAATACCTTTAATGTTTAACAATTTACAACTTTAGAAGTTATGTCTAGGGACGGGTCTTTAACCCTTTTACTAACATTAGAAATACTAGTAAACTGAGGAACTAGATTATATAGAGAATTTAGCCCTATATCCATTATATATGTGGTTTCTAGACAACCCGAGATAATCAAAGAATAAAATCTCTTACAAAGGAAGGTAGTTTTATCGAGAGAAGTGGTAAACATATCCCTTATGGGAGTTGATAGTATTGACACCTATTTATTACGATAACCTTGAGACCTTCTAAATAAGTTGACCGAAGAGAATGGGATTTTAATGTCCCTAAGAATTTTTTTTTTTTAGGTAATTTTGGGGATCGTTACATATGGTATCAGAGCAACACGTTACAACACATGGACCTTGAATAGGGCCATATGATTTACTTAATATATAATTATGCTTTTATAAAGCTAATAAAAACCTTTATTGTTACAAACAAAAAACCCTTTATGTTTTGTGTTAATCATGGCAGCAGTAAATGACAATAGGGAAATCAGTATCGATGGAAATCCTGAACAAAGACTTCCTAAAAATCAGAGACAGAATAGTGATGGAAGTTCACCTATTGAAATTCTGGAAACAATGAGGAATCTCATCATCGAATTGTAGCTTTTCAAAGTCGACAATGAAAAATTAAAGAAATCTTAGCAGGAACAAAATGAAATAAATGAAGTCCTGTTGTGCAGTATAGTGACCAAGAAAGCCCAAAGGACGATAGTTTGTATGAAGGTACACCTTCAGCTGAGGACAAAACAAAAACATACAAAAAGAGAAAACAAGTAGACCACCTTGAAGGAGAGTTCAAGAAAATTAAACCAACTACCTTTGATGGAGAATGCAGAACAGGAGAAGAAGTTGAGGCATGGTTATTGGACATCAAAAAATATTTCCATATATATAACTCTTCTAGTAATATGAAGTTCAGAATGGCCATATACAATCTGAAAGGGAAGGCTAGCATTTGGTAGCAAGACCTGAAATTGGCCAAGGGACTAAAGGAGAAACAGATGGAATGGTCCAACTTTAAGAAATATTTCAAGAAACAATACCTATTTGAAAGCTACTATGAAAGGAAAACAAAATATTTTTACGAGTTAAGACATGGACAAATGACAATGGAGGACCTTATAAATAAATTCCT
>JASDQU010309852.1:25862-39996 GCA_032191745.1 Picea mariana | reverse complement strand
TGAAGAAGTTTGGGGACAACCCCCATGAACCATTAAAGTGATGGGAATGTGGGGAACCTCATCTAAGGAGGAACTATCCATGTTTAAGTTCAACAAACAATTTTTTTTTTCATAATTTGTAGGAAGCCTCGACGGTGGGAGACGTGGGCAGAAGCCTACATCAGATAAATGCAGCCATAGATGGCCGGCAATATGACCAACAATCCTCTGTGGTAGAAATCGAAGGTAAAATAAATAACACCCAAATTTTTGTTTTAATCGACCCTGTAGATACATTAAGTTATATTACTCCTGATATAGTATAGTCAAATAAACTTAAGAAACTGAAGCACACAAAACCATGGCTGGTATAATTAGCAACAGGAACAAAAAGGAAAGTAGCTGACTTTATTTCTGATTTCAAGTTCATCTTAGATGGTCAAAATGTAAGAACAAATCTAAACATCCTACCATTAGGATCTTATGATATGATTATCGAAATGGATTGGTTGGAAAAGCACAAAGTAGTGTTAGATTGTTATACAAAGACACTTAACTATAAAGATGATTATGGCACTACTAGAACAACCCAAGGCATACCAAAACCTATATCAATTAGACAAGTTTCAATAATGAAACTCAAGAAATGTATGAGAAATGGATGTCAAGTTTATGCCATCCAAGTAACAAATCTGTTAAAGAAGGTAGATAATCTAGAGTTAGAAGATTTTGTTGTCCTACGTGAATTCAGAGACATGTTTGTGGGTGAGATATCAGAATTACCTCCTAGGACGGAGATACACTTCTCGATAGATCTGCTACCTGGTTTTTCCCCTATCTCAAAAGAACCTTACCGAATGAGTCTACCAGAATTGACAGAATTAAAAATACAATTGCATGAATTGTTGGACAAAGAGTATATCATACCGAGTGTTTCACCATGGGGGGGCACCAGTCCTCTTTGTAAAAAAGAAAGATGGTACTCTAAGGATTTGTATAGATTATAGACAATAGAATAAAATGACTATTAAGAACAAGTACCCCTTACCTAGGACAAATGACCTGTTCGATCAAGTAGGAGGGGCCAAGATCTTTTCGAAATTGGATTTACGATCTGGTTATCATCAAGTAAGAATAAAGGATGAGGATATAAGAAAAAAAATTTGAACAAGATATGGACACTATGAATTCGTAGTCATACCTTTCAAACTCACTAATGCACCAGCCATGTTTATGTGCCTGATGAATAGTATTTTCAGTCAGTACTTGGACAAGTTCGTACTAGTATTTATTGACGATATTCTGGTCTACTCTAAAACGGAGGGAGAACATGAAGAACACTTAAGAATAGTTTTGGAAACGTTGAGGAACCACAAACTGTACACCAAATTTGATAAGTGTGAATTTTATCAAAAGAAAATACAGTATCTAGGACATGTAATTTCAATAGAAGGCATTGTCGTAAACCGTGAGAAAATAAGAGCCATCATGGAATGGTCGATACCTAAGGATGTAGTGGATATCTGATAATTCATGGGAATCACCAGATATTATCATAGATTTATATAAGGGTTTTCCAAGATAGCCTACCCTATCACATCATTACAAAAGAAAGGGACCAAGTTTAACTGGTCACAGAAGTTTCAAGATAGTTTTAACAAGATGAAATAATTATTGACAACTGCACCTGTATTGAGAGTAGTAGACCTAGATAAAGACTTTACTGTATATGTTGATGCAAGTAAAGAAGGACTAGGTGGCATCCTAACGTGGGAAGGACACGTGATTTGTTACGAGTCTCGAAAATTAAAATAACATGAGTGAAATTATGTCACTCATGACTTAGAATTGGCAGTGGTAATACACGCCTTAAAAATGTGGCAACACTACATAATGGGAAGAAAATTTCTACTATTGACGGATAATAGTAGGGTGAAATATCTATTTATCCAACCAAATCTTAATGAAAGGCAAGCAAGATGGCTAGCCTTCTTGAGCGAATTCGACTTCGAGGTCAGACATATCAAAGGTAATGAAAATAAGGTAGCAGACGCTTTAAGAAGAAGAGTCCATGGGTTATTTGAGATAAATATTTGCAGGGCAGAAAGTGATCTGGAATAAAGAATAAGGACAGCAAGTATTAACGACGAAAATTACACTAAGATAATGGCAGAATTACAAAACAACACCGCAAAATCAGATAAACCAGATCTGAGTATCGATAAGAAGGGACTATTACGATTTAAAAACAAACTTTACATACCAGATTCAGCAGAGTTAAAGTTAATAGTCTTGGATGAAGTGCATAAGAAACCCTATTTTGGCCATCCAGGATACCAAAAAATGATAACAACACTTAGAAAACTATTTTTATGGCCTAATATGAAGGGAGAAACAACGGAATACTTGGCTAGGTGCCAAGATTGTAAGTAGGTTAAGGCTAAACACCAGCACCCAACTGTCCTATTACAACCATTACTAGTGTTATAATGGAAATGGGAGACCATATCACTGGACTTTATAACTGGTTTTCCTAAAACTCAGAAACAAAATGATTCTATTATGGCTATAATTGATAAACTCGGTAAGTCTGCACACTTCATTCCTGTGAAATCTACTTTTAAAGCTATAAACATCACTGAAATATCTATGAAAGAAATTTTTCGAATGCATGGTGTAATGTCCCCAAGGTTCAGCCCAGTTGTAAATCTAGTGTATGAAATGAATTGTAAGTATATTTTATAGGTTGGTGAGCAAAGTTTGTATAAGCTAGTGGGCTTATATGATTGTTAGGCAAGAGAGTGGAAGGGTTGGAGGCCAAGGGCCCGATCTTGTTCTTGTATGTATGCAGAACATTTAATAAAATTGTAAACACCACTAGGTGCAGACCAACCACGATGAATGAGTGAAGGGGGTCTGAGCATCCACAGAGTGGGAAAGGAATTAGGGGGTGGAAGGTGGGAAAAAGGGGCTAAGTGTTTAGCCTAGTGGGCTTAATCCTGGGAATAATATTTTATTATTATTCCAAAAGAACATGTGTCATTTATATTTTTTATCGTAAGTTCCTAACCAACGAAGGTGATGTGTGCTGGTGGAACACATGCAGTCTCCAGGGCAACAAGTTTTGACCCTGGTGCATGCGAATAAAACGGCCAGGGTGGACCATGAGGGGGTTCTTTTCTCCCATTCGATCAGACTGCCTGAGCGTGTACGGGCTCTGAGCAGTATGACTCTCCTGAGTTCTGCAGAGAACCTTCGTGCGTCCCTGTGATCTGAAAAGTCTGTGTCTAGCTCTGAGAAAACCCGTGTATACCCCCGTACTCAACCAGAAGCCTGTGACCGATTCTGAAAGAGCTGGTTTCACCTCTATTTGAACCAGAAAAGCTCATGTTGTTTCTGGAGATTCCATGTACATCCACTGCCCGAGATCGAGCCTGTGCGTAAGATCTCTGTCCCAAAGCCATGACCTTGAACCATTCCGCCATTGTTGAACCAGTTGGAAAGCCTATGTTTGGCTCTGTATATCCATGTACACCTCTATTCTGTGAGCTGATAAGCGTGTGTTTGTTTCTGAAGAGCCGGTTTCACCTCTGTTCTGAGCCGTAGAGTCTGTGTCGACCCCTGCAGGAATTACTCATCATGCATTCTCGTGAACCATCACTGTGAAGCCTCGAGCCATTGCTGAGCCTATTTGAGAGGTTGTGTTTGTATTTTCAGTTGGCTATGGTGACCAAACAGATTTGGACTACACATGGCTTGATGGCCAACACAATTTGTGATTAAGCCTATGTGTGATCTCTCTCTAGGTGAGGGAGGTGGTTGTTGTTGGAAGAGGTTTCTTCCAGAGAGTGTCCAACACTAGCTTCGGGTTCAGAGACTTCATGATCCAGCCTGTTTCCGAGACCCAGAGAGGGAGGTTAGCACCGATGGACTATGCTTGTGAAGGTGTATACTCCCGGGTGGAACAGGCATGTGGGGAATGAGAGTCTAGTAGTAGTGGGCGTAAGATGGCATCCTGGGAAGAATCCTTCCATATCTTTTGTGTTGTTTTCCCGTAACCTTAGCCTAGCCTATGATTCCTTGCCTTGGGGTGGAGCTTAGTCCTAGCTCAGGGGTGACCCACTACTGAGCTGATGAACAATGTAGTCTAAGGCTGGGAGGTTCGTGGAAGGCATGCACTTGGTTGGTGGATTCTACCACTATCAAAAGTTAAGTATCTGATTATGCTTTAATCATGTTTCGCATGAATCTGCTGCTTATGTTATCATGATTTCCACTGTGTATATGAATTAATATGAAACGCTATTGATTGTTAATTATAGCAGTAAATAATATGTTTTACTCTGAGCTTAAATGTGTTTAATTGTTTTAAATGCATGTGGATTATATAATACATGTATGAGTTATGTACAAAGTGGTGATATAGATTTCTTTTAAGAGTGTTTAAGCCTTGGTATCTAGAAAAGGTGCGCTATAGTTTGGTATCAGAGCCAAGGTTTTGACATTGATCCTAGATGGGCCAGTGGAGCGGTCTTTGGACCGAGAGTGCAAGGGAAATTGGGTCTGGAAGGCCAATTTCAGAGCTTGGCTTGCTCCGAAGTGTCAAGGAGTTACTTGACGAGTTTTTGAGCGCAGGAGGTTTAGCGACGTGTGAAATTGCAGTTGGTGTGGTCTATGGCCACGGGGAGATAGGTCTCCACACCAATAGTGTTAGAACCTTAGGATCTGCTCGGGAGGGAAGGTGAACCCTCATGACCATCAGATCTGGAGAGTGTGCACATGGTTTAAATCCCTTTTGAATTGCACAGGAGTGTGGGAATCGCGATACATGAACTCCCGAAAACCCCGAAATGCCGAAAAGATATACACCGTAGATCATGGGAGAACAACTTGACAGTTGGATCAAGTAGTTTAGTAAATATTGATTTCAGGATTTCGGTCGATGGAGGTTCGATATGTGGGGTGCACGAACTCTCGATGCCCGAAACCCTGAAATGCCGAAAGGATCTATGCCATTGATCTGAGGAGGGGATCTGACCGTTGGATTCCTTGCTTAGAGTGGACATGGGCGCATGAATGCGTACCATGTGCTATTGAGTCGAGAAGACAGGTGAGAGTGGTGGGACCCGAAGATGTCACCGAAGGTGATGTGGAACCTCCTGAATGTACCTCGCACCACTGTGGTAAAGGGCGATAGCTGAGCTATGGGCCTGAAGGATCAAGTAAATCGAAATTCGGAAGTCGGGGGTTGGGAAGGAAAGAGAGTATAGAAGTCTCAAGAATCGAAATCCCAAAACCCGAAGTCCTGAAGTCCCGAGGCCTTCGGAGATGGAAGAACAGTGGTAGAGTTTAAGGGAAACAACTGTGTTGTGGGCCCAGAGAGCAAGGAAACTGAATTTTTGGAATTTGGGAATTGAGGCGACAAAGATTAGGATTCGCTGCATCGTGAACTTCCGATTCATGAAATTTTGAAAAGATCTGGACCGTTAAACCCAACTCCTTGAGGATCATTGGATCCCGTACAAGAAACTGTTTATCAGATTTTGGGGAATAATAGCAACAAGAAGTTGGGAGTCACTTCATTATGAACTCCTGGGTACCGAAAACCTGAAACCCAAAAGAGAGTGCTAGATCCTCGTGAACCAAAATCCCGAAGTCAAAAGTCTCGAAGTCCCAAAATTGCAAAACCTTCATAGCTCAGAAAACTTATTTGAATCGAAACGTCTTTTGTTCTTGTTCGTATTGGCTTATAAATGTTGTGGATTGTTCGTGAAGTTTTAATGGGCTGACAAACTTTGAATTGAATTGCACAGTGCATGTGCAGGGCTCAACGAGAGTCAAAACTCTAGCTAACCAATGCTGAGTATGGCGTGGGAAAAGGTGCAGATTGCCCCCAAAACAGAGGATGAACGAGAAGGAAGGGATGTCAATGTGGAAGTGGAAGGATCAAACTCCAATGTGCATGGAAAAGAGAAGGATAAGGAAGGACATATGATGAAACTCATTGAAGGATTGCAGAAAGATACCCAGGCTTTCCTAGCTGATAGTTGAAAGCTCATGAAAATCAGGGATCGACAGGGTGAATTCAACTTAAAAATGTTTAAGAGCCTGGAAAGAATAGAAAAGAAATTGGAGAAAGGGAGTGACAGAAGCAGATAAAGAAGTGTCAGAAGCCCTGAGAAGAGAAGAATATCGAGGAGTGGTAACAGACATTACCGTCTCTCTCTGAAGCATTTTGGCAAGGAAACATACAGTAGTTCAAACTCGTCTCCTACCAGAAAACACCGAAAATATGGAAAGGATGAATTGAAAGGGGAGATGAACAAGATTAACCCTCCAACATTCGATGGAGAACATAAGAAGGAGGAATATGCTGAGACATGGTTGCTTGGCATGAGAAAATACTTCCAACTACAGAATTATTCCACCCATGTAGAAGGAAGAATTGTAATGTATCAACTGAAAGGAAAAGTATCCATGTGGTGGGATCAGTTTGTGCAAGTGCAACACATAAGAGAGAAAGAGGTCATTTGGAAGGAATTTAAGAGGTATTTCGAGAAGAAATACTTGACTAAAAGGTACTATGATAGAAAGATGAAGGAGTTCTTCGAACTCAAGTTGGGCAACATGACCATTGATGAGTATGAATGAAGTTTTCTAGAACTACTGAAGTATGTTCCGTTCATCAAAGACGAGGCTATCAAAATTTAGAGGTATTTGAGTGGACTGCCACCTTCCATTGGTGACAAGATTTAGTATGAAAATCCTAAGACCATGGAAGAAACCATAAGAAGGGAAAAATGCCTATACGAATAGCAAAGAGAAAAGCCTACCTTTTGGAAGACTTGGGATGACCAGAAGAGGTTTAAGAAAGAACAGAGGCAGAAGGGAAACATGCCTCCCTTTTTCAGAAATAGTCTTCAGGGACAACCATCATTTAAAGAGCCGAGAATGATTGAAGAGGGAGAACAAAGACAGAGACAGACACCCATTCAGTGTTGGGGCTGTAAAGGAAACCACAAGTACAGAGATTGTCCCCATAAAAATGGTAAAGCAGGGACTATTCATAATGTTCAGCAAGATGAAACAGTGGACTATATGGGCAGCAAAATGCCAATGATCTATGCAGCCCTAGACAACAAGCAAGAATAATTTCAATCGCACATGATTGAAGTGGAAGGTATGATTAACAACCGACCATTTGTTATTTTAGTTGATTCAGGGGCTATCCATAGTTATGTAGATCCTAGAGTGGTGGACAATTTGCATCTAACGAGAAGAAAACATGAGAAGTCTTGGTTAGTGCAGTTAGCCACAGGGACCAAGAGGAAGGTCACTAAATTGGTTAAGTCCTATTCAGTAGACATGAAAGGAATGAGCACTAAGGATGAATTGAACATTCTGCGTCTAGGCTCATACGATTGCTTAATTTGGATGGACTGGTTGGACTAGCACCATGCCCTTCTAGACTATCGTAATAAGAGGTTTACATGCCTGAATGAAGAGGGAAATCAGGTAACAGTCCAAGGAATTCCCAGAGCCATGGTTGTTAGGGAAATATCAGCCATGCAGCTGAAGAAATGTTATTGGAAGGGTTGTCAATTATTTGCAGCTCAGGTGGAAGAAGCATCTTGAGATGTAGTCTTGAATCTGGAAGACCACGAGATACTCAAAGAGTTCAAGGATGTATTTCAGGAGGTACCTGGACTACCTCCAAAGAGGGACATTGATTTTTCTATAAATTTGATGTCTGGAGCAGCTCCAGTTTCGAAGGCTCCTTATAGAATGAGTACGCTAGAGCTGAAAGAGTTGCAATTGCAGCTCAAAGAGCTACTAAAGAAGGGATACATTCACCCCAACATGTCACTGTGGGGAGCCCCGGTCCTATTCGTGAAGAATAAATATGGGACGCTGAGACTATGCATTGATTTTTGGCAATTGAATAAGGTAACTGTCAAGAACAAGTATCCTCTGCCAAGGATCGATGATCTTTTTGATCAGTTGAAGGATGCGAAACTATTTTCAAAAATAGATCTCAGATCTGGATATCACCAAGTGAGAATAAATGATGAGGACATCATCAAGACCGCCTTTAGAACAAGGTACGGTCATTATGAGTTCATAGTGGTGCCGTTTGGATTGTCAAACGCGCCTGTTGTTTTCATGTGCTTAATGAATGGAGTGTTCAGAGATTACTTGGACAAGTTTGTCATAGTCTTCTTGGATGATATATTGGTGTATTCCAAGATAGAGGAAGAACATGAGCAACACCTGAGAATGGTTTTGTAGGTGTTGAGAGAACACCAGCTGTACGCAAAACTGAGCAAGTGCTCATTTTATCAAAGGCAGATCCACTACTTGGGACATATTATTTCAGAAGAGGGGATCGTTTTCGATCTTGAAAAGGTTGAGGCCATCGGAGAATGGTCAGCACCAAGGAATGTGGCATAAGTTAGATCTTTTATGGGTCTGGCAGGCTACTACAGAAGGTTTATAGCCGGATTCTCAAAGATAGCTCATTCTATCACTTCCTTGCAAAGGAAGGAGAAGAAGTTCCAGTGGAATGAAGAATTTGAGAGTAGCTTCCAACGATTGAAACAACTGCTAATCAATGCTCCAATCCTGAAGATTGCAGATCCAAATAATGATTACGTAGTATGCACTGATGCGTGTAAGGAGGGGCTTGGAGGAGTTCTCAGCCAAGAGGGATTTGTAATTTGTTATGAGTCCCAAAAGCTGAAAGAGCATGAGAGGAATTATGCCACTCATGATTTAGATCTGGCAACAATCATCCACGCCTTGAGGAAATGGAGACATTACCTCATGGGCAAAAGATTTGAATTGAGAACAGACCATAACGGTCTAAAGTATTTATTTGATCAGCTGACTTTAAATTCCAAGAAAATCAGATGGCTAGAGTTTCTGTACGAATATGACTTTGATATCAAGCATATCAAAGGGAAAGAAAATAAGGTGGCTAATGCACTCAGCAGAAAAGTGGACAAATTACATGCTACAGCCATTAGCATGTATAGGACTGAGATTAAAGACATAATTTTGGAAGTGGCAAATGTTGATTTGCAGTACAGAGGTTTAGTAGCAAAGCTACAACAGTGTGAGAGACCATAGAACAAGGAAAGTTACACCTTGGGAACTCATGGCTTACTTCTGTATAAAAACATAGTGTATGTACCCAATGTCCAAGAATTGAAGCTATCAATTCTAACAGAAATGCATAACGTGGCTTATGCTAGACATCCTGGATATCAGAAGACTATGGCAGCAGTCAAAATCCATTATTTTTGACCGGGTCTGAAGAAGGAAATTGCTGAATACATCGCCATATGTATGGAGTGCTAGAAGGTTAAGGCTGAACATAGGCACCCAGCAGGGTTGTTGCAGCCTTTACCCATTCCTGAATGGAAATGGGATATGGTAACAATGGATTTTATCATAGGATTGCCCAGAACAAGCAAGCAACATGACTCTATTATAGTGGTGGTGGACAAGTTTACTAAAGCCACCCATTTCATTCTACTGAAAAGCACCCACAGAGCAGTTGATGTTGTTGGTATCTTTTTAAAGGAAGTTGCATGCTTGCACGGAATTCCTAAGACAATTGTGTCTGATAGGGACCTGAAATTCACTTCAAATTTCTGGAAAGGACTGTTCAAAGGATTCAGAACGAATCTAAACTTTAGTACAACGTATCATCCTGAGTCTGATGGTCAAATAAAGAGGGTGAACAGGGTACTAGAAGACATACTGAGAATGTATGTGATTGATAAACCATCAAGGTGGGAAGACTACCTGGATTTGGTAGAATTCGCCTACAATAATGGGTATCATGCATCATTGAAGATGAGCCCATTCGAAGAACTTTATGGAAGAAAGTGCAACACTCCAGTGAGTTGGGATAATCTAGCCAATAGAGTAGTCATTGGGCCTGAACTGCTCAAAGAGATGGAAGATCAAATGATAAAAATTAAACATAATCTAAAAGATGCCCAGGACAGGAAGAAAAGTTATGCTGACAGTAACAAAACCCATAGAGAATTCAAAGTGGGTGACCATGTTTTCCTGAAAGTGAAAACTAACAGGAGTTCCTTGAAGCTGGGAAGTTGCTCCAAGTTGGCAGAAATATTTTATGGGCCATTTGAGATCCTGGAAAGGATTGGGCCAATTGCATACATGCTTGCACTACCTGCATCTATGACTGTACATAGTGTGTTTCATGTTTCACTACTAAAGAAATATGTACCTGATGTTAATCATGTTATCTATTGGAATGTGATTCAGGTGGAACCAGAAGGTGTCCTGCAAGTGCATCCTGTGCGCATATTGGATAGGAAAAGAGAACATCTCCGGAATCAAGCCATAGATCTTGTAAAGGTCCAGTGAACCTAGTACGGTCCTGAGGAAATGACATGGGAGCATGAAGAGGTTATGAGGGTAGAGTACCCACATCTTTTTGAAAATTTTGAAAGGCTTGCAGAGACAGTGTAAGTTGCACTAAGGACAATGCAAAAATAAGGGAGGGGGATTGTATTGTCCCCAAGGCCGAGCCCAGTTGTAAATTTGGTGTATGAAATGAATTGTAAATATATGTTATAGGCTGGTGAGCCAAGATTGTATGAGCCGGTGCGCTTATGTGATTTGTTAGGCCAGAGAGCCTAAGGGTTGGAGGCCAAGGGCTTGATCTTGTACTTGTATGTATGCAGAACATTTAATAAAATTGTAAACACCGTCGAGTGCAGACCGACCATGATGAATGAGTGAAGGGGGACTAAGCATCCACAGAGTGGGCAAGGAATTAGGGGATGGAAGGTGGGAAAAAAGGGCTAAGTGTTTAGCCTAGGGAGCTTAAGACTAGGAATAATATTTTATTATTATTCCAAAAGAACATGTGCCATTTATATTTTTTATTCTAAGTTCCTAACCAGGGAAGGTGATGCGTGCTGGTGGAATGCATGTAGTCTCCAGGGCGACAAGTGTCGACCGTGGTGCATGTGAATAAAATGGCTAGGGTGGACCACGAGGGGGTTCTTTTCTCCCATTCGATCGGACTACCTAAGTGTGTAAGGGCTCTGAGTAGTACGACTGTCTCGATTTCTGCAGAGAACCTTTGTGCATCCCTGTGATCCGAAAAGTCTGTGTCTGGCTCTGAGAAAACCCGTGTATACCTCTGTACTAAACCAAAAGCCTATGACCGATTCCGAAAGAGTCAGTTTCACCTCTGTTTGAACCGGAAAATCCTATGTTGTGTTTGGAGATTTCGTGTGCATCCACTGCCCGAGATCGAGCCTGTGCGTAAGATCTCTATCCCGAAGTCGTGACCCTGAACCATTCCGCCAATGTTGAACCAATTGGAAAGCCTTTGTTTGGCTCTGTATATCTGTGTAAACCTCTATTCTGTGAGCCGAGAAGCTTGTGTTTGTTTCTGAAGAGCTGGTTCACCTCCGTTCTGAGCTGTAGAGTCTGTGTCGACCCCTGCGAGAATTACTCATCATGCATTCCCATGAACCATCACTGTGAGGCCTCGAGCCATTGCTGAGCCTGTTTGAGAGGCTATGTTTGTATTTTCAGTTGGCTATGGTGACCACACAGAGCTGGACTGTGTGTGGCTTGAAGGCCAGCGCGAGTTGTGATTAATCCTGTGTGTGATCTCGCTCTAGGTGAGGGAGGTGGTTGTTGTTGGAAGAGGTTTCTTCCAGAGAGTGTCCAGGACCAGCTTCAGGCTTAGAGACTTCCTGATCTGACCTGTTGTTGAGACCCAGAGAGGGAGGTTAGCACCAATGGACTGTGCTTGTGAAGGTGTATACTCCCGGGCGGAACATGCATGTGGGGAATGAGAGTCTGGTAGTAGTGGGCGTAAGATGGCATCCTGGGAAGAATCCTTCCATATTTTCTATGTATTTTTTCCCGTAACCTCAGCCTAGCCTAGTATTCCTTGCCTTGGGGTGGAGCTTAGTCCCAGCTTGGGGGTGACCCACTACTGAGTTGATGAGCAGTGTGGTCTTAGGCTAGGAGGTTCGTGGAAGGCCTGCACTTGGTTGGTGGATTCTACCACTATTAAAAGATAAGTATCTGATTATGCTTTAATCATGTTTTGCATGACTCTACTGCTTATGTTATTATGATTTCCACTGTGTATATGAATTAATATGAAACACTATTGATTGTTAATTATAGCAGTAAATAATATGTTTTACTCTGAGCTTAAATGTGTTTATTTGTTTTAAATGCATGTGGATTATATAATACCTATATGATTTATGTACAAAGTGGTGATATAGATTCATTTTAAGAGCTTTTAAGCCTTGGTAGCCAGAAAAGGTGCACTACACATGGTATTCCTAAACTGGTGATCTCAGATAGAGACGTAAAATTTACGTCCACCTTTTGGAAAGAATTGTTTGTAGGGCTAAACACTAATTTGAATTTTAGCACGAGTTACCATCCACAAAATGGATGGATAGACTAAATAAACAAATCCGATCATAGAATATATGCTCTGCATGTATGTAAGAGAAACCGAGTAAGTGGGAAGATTACATGTACTTGGTAGAATTTGCATATAACAATGGGTACCAAACTTCTGCTAAATTGAGCCCCTTCGAGGTACTGTATGACAGAAAGTGTATGAAACCAATTATCTGGGACGACTCAGTTGAAAAACTCATGGTTGGACTATAAATGCTCCAAGAAATGGAAAGTACACTAAGAAAGGTGCAACAGAACTTAAAAGAGGCACAGGAAAGACAGTAAAGTTATGTGAACCAAAAAAGAAGACACTTGGAATTTCAAGTGTGATATCATGTTTACTTAAAAGTCAAAGCCCGAAAGAGTTCACTAAAACTCAGGAACTATGCCAAGTTGACACCCAGGTTTTGTGGGGCCTTCGAGATACTAGCTTGAATTGGACCTATAGCATACCAACTTGCACTTCCAGCTAATATAAGAATTCATAATGTATTTTATGTTTCCTTGTTGAAAACGTATGTCCATGACCCTACTCATATGATTGATTGGAACTTGGTGCAGGTGGAACCATAAGGCGAGTTCCAGGCAGAACCCCTACACATTCTGGACCAGAGAGAAATATCACTTTGGAATAGAGTCATTGCTTAGGTAAAGGTTCAATGGAAGCACTTTAGCCCCGAGGAGGCCACTTGGGAGTTGGAGGGAGATTTGTGGAAATCTCATCCAAACCTGTTCCAAGAAAGGAACGAAGATTGAGGATAGTGTTTTATTGAAGGGGGAAAGGATGTGACATCCACAAAAATAAAGTTTTTTTCAAAATTCAAAAAATTGTTAGAAAACTATTCTGTTCTTGGTAAATTCGAATTTGGAATTTTTTTTCCATTTATGGAAATTCCAAATTTTGAATTTGGAAAATTGTAATTAATTATTATGACTGTTGGGCAGAGATTCTCATTTGACCCAACTAATTATTTGATTATGACACTTGTATAAAAACAAAATATTTTATATTTACTGCACGAGGACAAATGGAATAACCATGTTAAAATTAGCTAACCATGACTCCATGAGAGGGGAACATGTTGGAACTACCTCAGGGCTGATTTTTACAAGTGGCAAATTAGGGATTTGTCCATTGGTAGCCCCTGAAAATAAGGGATCTAGATAGATGCAAAAATTCCCAAGAGGGAAAAATACCTAGGCAATAAGGGGGATTGTTTTGATAAATAGCATATGTGAGGAGGTAGGACGCTACTGAGTATGCTGGGGAAAAAGACCACTATGTACTTGTTGTTATGAACACCGATTGTTGAGTGTGAGGCAGGGAAAAGACTATTGATAGAGGACGACAATGCTGAAGAGGAGATTTCAAGTTTGCCCTCATGGATTCATGGTCAGGCTAGGGGGTGAATTTTGTAAGCATCGTTTGCCATGTTCTAATAGTTGGGAGGAACGTGGTAGTTCTGTTTGTTTTCCCGCAGACTAATTTAGATATCGCTCTCTACTCTCCTCTTTTCATGAATGTACCATTGAAATGATTGTATCCGGTTACTATTGTGGACGATTATCTTACTATCATATGTATTAGATAGAATTACATAGTTGATGTAGATTAGTTGGATTAGAAATAATTTGATTTGATTAAAAGACTACTCGAGCGTAGTATACTATT
>JASDQU010309852.1:3472-20531 GCA_032191745.1 Picea mariana | reverse complement strand
CGATAATATGAGTCCATTGAACGCGAAATATCTGAATCCTAAAATGGATCACGAGAATTAGCAATGGAATTTAGAGAAAACAAAAGTTAAATAGAAATGAAATTATATTTCGAAAACCAGAATGTAGCAAAATTTAATCATGAGAAAATAAATCACACGCAGAGAAAATCCATGAAATTAAATATTGAAGATTTAATACAGGAATTATTACTTAGCTTGTGATTGGCGTGGAACTTTTTCCATCAGTGTCATTGAACGAATCGATCCATAGTCGAAAAGGGAAATGGAACCAAAGAAGGTTGATGGATACCCCTCGAAGGAGAAACAAGGGCCCATCATTAGTGATTACGAACGAGAAGATCTTAATCGAATAAGAACAACCAATAGAACAAAATTGCAAACAAGTAGAATGATAATTTCATACAATATGATACATGAACCACTGAGATAACTACCATAAATTGAATACTTCATTTTCTTTACCCTTTTCGTTGAAGTAATGTGAATAGACAGTTCTAAATACATAATTATAGAGTCGAGCGCTTGGAACAAAATTCCTAAATGGAAATAATTTCACAGGCGAAATAATAAAAGAAGTTGAGGGAGTGTGTTCTTCCTCTTAGATTTAAGAGTTGTTAGTTCGAAGATTTTTTCCATCCCCGACTCCTTGCGAACCCAGGGGATGTATTACACAATCACATCGGTAATAATGATGAACAATTTATACACTTAGGATATGGTGGTGGATATATGAATCACAGTAGAAAAAAATAAATAAGTTAACCATAGGATTTACTCAGCGGTAAATATTCCGTAGGCACCTTGAAATTAAGATGCAAGCGTCTAGGCGGTATAAAATATAGTGAGGTCTATTATTAATTTTTGGATCTCTGTCATTTCCTTGTAAATATATACATATTTATATACAACCTTATAACAAGAGGGGCAACAAACCCTTCGAATCTTTAAATCCCGAAAACATAACCAAGAATTTTTAGTCTCTTATCAAGTTATATTGAGATCAAACATACATTACGAGGACTGGAAATGCATAGAACTTACCTTTGAACTAGAAGAACTAACTCGTATTCTTGTGACTCTCCTGTCTCCTTCGGGATCCCTTACAATCCAAACCCTTCTACGAGGGTTCATAGAAGAAAAGATACCTAAAGTAACATAAAATTAGTAGAACCCAATACAGAATAGGGGATCTATGACAACCCAACAAACCAATAAATCCTCAACTCAAACCATAGGATATCAAAACCAACAGAGTTTAGAGGAGTAGATGCTGACCACAACATGTATTTCAACATTCAAGAGTCCTGGGTTCAAAGGAAAAATAAAACAGAGTCTTTGGATTACCGTATGCAGGGAACGACCAAGGGATGAACGCCTCCATCGCATCCGCCCAGGTCGTGTCCACCCGAATTACCAACCACTTACAGAGCTAAGCTACCACAGGGTTAGTGCTAAATGTTTCTTTTTGCAAAAACCTAGACACAGGCGAGGGAAAAACACTAATCACCTACCAACCCTTCACATAAGTAGAGTAATGGTGGTAGTACATAACAATACCTTACCATGTGAACAAGGTGAGGTGGCAAGTTTTACGTTGGAAGCAATAATCGATTAAAAAAACTCGGAAGGCACCCTAGCATATCACCATTATTAGGCTGGACAAGGAATTTAACTCAGGATCTGACAAGTACCTCAATCGACTTTACACCAAGTCTGTGTGAGGGAGAAGACTCAGTTAGGGGCCTTTCTAGTACAGCCGATAAGTCCAACTTCTCATTAGTTGAGGTGAGACCACCTAGTTCGTTAACTTTAATTCATTTAGAAAGGAGGACCGGTACGCTTGAACTCTTCAACGATGCCAACTGTCAACCCACTTCAAGTCTAAGGTAATGGTAGCGTAAGGTTAATCCCGACCTGCTTCACACAAAGTTTATTGCTCGAGCAAGCTAGCAAAATTTAAAGTCCTTCATTAATTTAAGACTTGTGACCCATAATACGAGAAAGGTGTAGTTCCTTTCGGAACCCAATACCTCTCGTATAGGTTCTCTTATGTCATAATCAGCGATAATGTTATGTTTGGAGAGGTTTGGAATACCTTTAATGTTTAACATTTTACAAATTTAGAAGTTATTTCTAGGGACGGGTCTTTAACCCTTTTACTAACATTAGAAATGTTAGTAAACTGAGGAACTAGATTATATAGCGAATTTAGCCATGTATCCATTATATATGTGGTTTCTAGACAACCCGAGATAATCAAAGAATAAAATCTCTTACAAAGGAAGGTAGTTGTATTGACAACAATGGTAAACATAGACCTTATGGGAGTTGATAGTATTAAAGACTATTTATTTACGATAACCTTGAGACCTTCGAAATAATTTGACCGAAGATAATGGAATTTTAGTGTCCCTAAGAAAAAGATATTTTTTTTTTTCGGTAATTTTGGGGATCGTTACAAATTCTATTGTGAACAAGATAAGGTTCTCGATAAATGAACATTCCACATTGTAACTCAAGGGACTCTCAAAATATACGAGAGGGTCCTGTAAAACCTTAAAAACTCTCAAGATGAGTCACAGAGAAGAGCAAAAAAAACTAAGAAGTGTTAAATGAGCCAAGTTAGGGAGAGGTTTGAAGGGCTAAGGATCCGACAAGTAAACCCTGAAATGTGTAAGCGATGTGACTTTACACGTATACTTTCTTAGGACAACTACCGATAAAATATCCTCTATATAGTAACCCCCATAGGTGGTGCATGCAGGATCATTGCATGGTAAATACATTGTATGACACACTCTTTAACAAAGGAAAGTATGTAATAAATTAAATTAAGAAAACGGTGATAATACAAGTTAACTCCTCGTAAAACTATAGAATAAATCCACTTATTTATGAGTCATCCTTCATATGACAACTGTTATACATTGGATGACACAATGAAACCCATTAATATATATTGTAAATTGGAACCCATTAGTATATGTTATCCATTGGATGATACAATGAAACAATTATATATATAATGGCTGACATTTAGTGAAATCCACTTTATATATGAGATTCTTTAAGAAGGTTAATATAATGAAAAAATTTATATGTCGAATTACATGAACTCATATAAGGTATGATACAATTAAAAGTTATAGTAACAATGATATAGAGTCAAGTGGTAACGTATAACCATAAGGGGGATAAAACAAACAAATAACCCTCGTGAGACCGTTATACATGTCGTCGATCATGTCCTCAAATTGTAATGACTATATATATAACAAATAGAATATGAAACCTAGTAAAATCAAACATATAAAGGTTATCGAGTACCTAGTCTTAGTGGAATATGACTTAGGTTAACTTTTAGAACTATATTTTTAAGTATGGAGTTTTTCAACTCATTATAGTATAGGATACTATAATAGGTGATGTGAATTTATGAAGGACTTCTTTGAAATCAATTATTCTCCATGGTTTCCTTGGTATACCAAAACAATCAAAGAATAGTGAGACTATCATATGCTAAGGATATCATAATGTACTTATATGCAATAATTATAAATACAAGAAGTAAATAGTTTATTATGGTTGAATAAATATATATAAAAAAAACTAAAAAATAAACTGAAATGTAAAGTAAGGTTTGTGATATAATGGTATTAGATTTGTAGGTTACAACACTTGGCCTTTTTATGGGATTTATCACAGAAAAATGTAACATGTAAATTGTCATAATTTTACTCTTACCTCTAGGAAGAAAAATAATTTGATTTTGCAGGAAATTGATAGAAGTACCTAAACCTCAAGGAGAAGAACATCTTCAAGAAAATCCTGAATGAGAGAATTTGGGTGATAGACATATCTGGGTGGACCTGAATAATGATAGGAATTCTGAAATTGTAAAGACAATAAGATATCTGAGATAAGAACTAAAAACTATGAGAGGAGATAATGAAAGAATTATAAAGACTTGAGAGGGAATAAATGAAATTCTTCTTGAAAAACTGTGTAATCAAAATACTAATAAAAATAAGGGGAAGAATTCTAGAAACTCTAATATAGCCCAACCGAAGAAGAAATAAAGAAAATTGGAGTATCCTGAATATGAGAAAAAGTTAGTATATAAGGATAAATAAGAGATTGAAACATCTACTAGAAGTGGTTATAGTGCTAAAGAAAGAACCAAAAAGAAACCCAAACAACATGATAAAGTCACGGGAGAATTTAAGAAGATTAAACCACCAACCTTCAATGGAGAAGTGGATAATGGTGAGGAAGCAGAGGCATGACTCTCTGTTATGCATAAATACTTTCAAATTTACAATTACTCAAGTGAGCTTAAAGCCCGAATATTTATCTACAATATGACATAAAAAACATATATATGGTGGGAGGATATCAAAATATTAAAAAGTATTAAAGAAAGTAAAATCACCTGGAAAACCTTTAAGAGATATTTCAAGAAACAATACATGTCAGACCGATATTATGAGGGTAAAGCCAAGGATTTCTATGAACTAAAACTAGGAAATCTTACAATGAAAGATTTATCTACTAAGTTTATGAGTTTGTTGCGTTATATGTGCCTTACATTATGGATGAAAAACCAAAGATTCAGTGATTTTTTAGTTTCCTACCTAGTTCTTGTAAAGTTCAAATTGAGTTTGATAACCCAAAATCATTGGAAGAAACCATGAGAAAATCTAAACTCTGTTTTGAGAAGTATAAAAATAGAAATGAGAACTATAAGAATTGGAATGGGAAAATGTTGAGAGGTTTGAACCTAAGAAGAAAGGTGGAGCTTATTCTAATAGAAATGTTGACAAGATATTTAAATAAGGTAATAATTTCATAACTAGTAAACCTTTCAATCAACCTGAAAATAAGAATGCCAAACCATAGACCTTCTTCAATAAAGAAACTGCCCAAAAAGAAACAGTAAAATGTTGGGAATATAGTGGTCGACATTATTATAAATTTTGTCCTCTTGGGAAGAAGGCGAAAAAAAATGTGCAAACAATATAGGAAGTAACTACAATTGGTGAGATGGCAAGGTCTACACCAAAAATTAGCACATATTTGGAAAATAGTCAGGGAGATCATCAAACTTCAATGGTAGAAATTGAAGGTATGATACATAACCAACCAATTATTGTTTTAATTGATCCAGTGCTAGTTTAAGTTCAAAAAGTTGTATAAATATTTAAGTTACATAAGGAAAAGTTTGAAAAGCCTTGGTTAGTATAGTTAGCTACAAGAACTAAAAGGAGAATTATGAATGTTGTTAAAAAATGTGAATTTGGTATGAAATAACTAAGAACATAGATATACTTAAACACATTACCATTAGGATATTATGATGTGCTAATCGGTATGGATTGGGTGGAAACGTTTAAAGTGGTCTTAGATTTTTAAAATAAAACATTTACCTTTTTAGATGAGAGAGGTAACATTATATACATTAAAGGAGTATTAAGGCATGTTAGTATTAGAGAAATAATATCCTTACAAGTTAAAATATGCATTCAAAAAGGGTGTTAACTACTAGTTGTACACATAAATTATAATGAAAAATAGGAAAATAATAATGAGTTAGATAACTTTTCAGTATTGCAGGAACTTCAAGATGTATTCCAAGATATTCTCGAACTACCTCCTAGGAGAGAAATAGATTTCTCCATAGACATGATACCTGTAGAAATACCTGCTTCAAAATCTCCTTATAGGATGAATATCCTAGAGTTATATGAACTAAAAAGTCAATTTCAAGAATCGATAGATAAAGAATATATCCGACCAAGTGTGCCTCCATGGGGGGCACCAATACTTTTTGTTAGAAAGAAAGATGACACATTATGTCTATGTACTGATTATAGGGAGATTAATAAAATGACTATTAAAAATAGATATCCATTACATTATATTGATGATCTGTTTGATCAAGTACTTGGAGCTACAATATTTTCTAAGATTGATTTACATTTTGATGATCATCAAGTTAGGATAAAGTATGTGGATATTTATAAAAAAATATTTAGAACAAGGTACATGTAATGTACCTCAATTTCATCATAAAAAAAAGTTTCATATGATTATTGAATAAGGAAAGAAATCTTTGTTAAGTTTATTATATTTTGACATCACTTGAGTATGTCCTACCACAAGATGCCAACTACATACCTTTCTAACTTACTTGATAAGGAAATTAATGATTAAATATCCAATCTTTCTTATCTAAACACATGCATCTATGTGATAGGTTAAACTTAGGACTTGTAATCCTAGTCTCTCTTTACAAGAGATTTCCAAGCTTTGCGAGAAATACTACTGAGACTATCCATTCGAGGAAATGAACATTTTATTACCATATATACATAGATATAAGGCCATGGTTAAGATCATATAATCACAGTTGAAAGGAAGTGACTTTGTGGAAAAGCGTTTAGCATTAACATTCATGGTTTCGATTTTCGAAAGGTTCCTTTTACGAAATATCTACGGTTAATAATATTCTTCTTCCCTTGCCCCGTAGAGTTTGAGTAACGAGATCTTGTATTGTTTCAACTTAACCAAATGAAACACTAAAGATCCTTTTCTTGGATTATACATTAACTATAACAAACAGTTGTCGTGTACGTGTACTAGCTTGTCGAATCTCAGAAGACTTCATTTACTTCATGAATTAACTTGATGGGAGAGAGTGGATTAATATCAGGTGGAATTTAAGGTTCTGCGTCTATTGTTTAATGAAAACCTGTGAGTGCGAGTTACGATGCTCTTACCCAACTTTTCTCCCATTCCAATCATGCCAACTATGCCTCGTCACATGGTTAAGTCGTCCTTTGTAATTTTAGCATTTAACTGAGTAGGTAGGGTTCCTATTAGGGTTTTTATGCGTTTAGTGTTCTCATTGTGAAATTATATGAATGAGTTTATGTATTACTCCTTTAGAAGAGGGGACTGTCGACAATGGAGGTTCGTTTGACTGATGAACAGATAGTGTGACTCCACTTCCCCTGGTAAGTCTTTAACATATTACTCTAGTCAAATAGTGAGGTGGCTCTTCGGGAAAAAGAAAACCATTTCGTTTTGTAAATCTTGTTATACATTTATTCTTTACGCTCAAAACTTCCCTTATTGTTATTCCACTGTAAAATTTTATGGTTGTCTTTTGTGCCCGTAGGAGGGGTATTGTTTTGGTCGTTCCTTCCTCGACCCTTCTAAGAATACGATCTTCCTCTTCTTGTTTTAGGGAGAAAACAATCTGTATCGCTTGTCTCTGTTGTAACTCCTAAGGTTTCGTAACCCTCTGTTATTCTTCTTCTTATAGTCCATAAGTCGAGGCCCTAAAGTTAAATTTCATGAGACCATGTGAGAATTGCTTTTCGAAAAGGCAAGGTCCCACTGTGGAGTACAATATTTCTTTATTTCCTTTCGTTGTACAGGGGTGAACCCCTACTTCCATGGTTTATCCAATTTGGATGGTTCCTTCACATGTTTTGTTTTATTTATGTCTAAAGGATTTATGTCTGGGGTCAAATAAAATGTGACCTCTGCGATTTGAATTGTTCAGTAGTGATATCCTATGGTACATCATACTCTTTTATTATAATAGTTATTTCCTTTATCGTGGTCTATCCATTTGGAATTCAATAGAAGGGATATCTCAGTAATGTTTATTGAGTTGTAACTACTTTATGCAATTTGGATTTTGGAAAGGTTAGGCTCAACCAGTTAGGTATAGTCCTGATTCTATATGAAAATCTTGTACTATGTTCTGCACAACATGACTTGTACCATTTATGGATTAAAATGAAAACTTAATACTGTTTATTATTGCATTTCATTAAGATCGTGGCCACTGTGTAAAGTTTTCCTTTTTTTTTTCATTTTATTCATTTCAATAATTGGTATGTATCACTAATGATGGGCCATGTTGATGCGAGGGTACCCATTAGAGAGTTATTGCACCATCACCCTTGGCCCAAGTGTCTATCCAGACAGAAAGCGACAAGGGAAAAGAAAAACATGGGAGCCTACGAATAAGAAGTTAAGTGTTATCCTGGAATACTCCGTTATTAACAATTATCACTTTGTTGGTGTTCTCCTTACTTTTCTTGCATATAATTACTGATATTCATAAATCATAAATCTTTCTAGGATTTCGTCTATGCAAAGATTTTATATGTTTCATTCTCGTCTTCGGTGCAAAAGGTATTCGAGTTTCATTTTTTAAACCTTTTAGGAGTCCCAGTAGACACGGTTGCAATTTAGATTTATAAACGTTCGGTATAATTTCGGTCAGTTTCGTATAGTGGTTGGAAAGAGGGAAATTCCCAATTGTAGCCTTAAATTTCTAGTCTAACTACTATAAGTAATGACTCCTTCGAAGATTTATCTACAAGATTTTCTTTTCCTGTCTGTTTGAAAAAATGTAATGACTATTGGATTATTCAAATCTTCTCACCACTCAGGTTTCATCCTAAACTGGCAATTTAATTACTATGGCCGTCATTTTAAATTGTAGATTCAGTTTCGAACATCTACGAAATTTGAACTTATAGCTATGCATCATATGGAAGGAGCTTATATAATTCTGAAGGTCTATACTTTGAAAAATCAATCCTATTGTACAGACAATTTTGTATTATCTCTATAATGCTCTATTGTTTTGTTTACTTCAACATTTCTCGTGTTTACTACTGAAATGATTTATCCTGGACTTGTAATAGTTAGACTGGATCTAAGCATTGGATAGTTAAAAGGGTCTGAGTTTATTAGAGTAAAGCAGACTAAAGATGTGATTCTATGATTATATCTGGAGTGCTTACTTATATGTGTGTGTGTATATATATATATATATAGATATATATATGTATGTATGTATGTATGTATATAACCATTATGTCGATACTTTGATTATGTAGGGAGGTTCTATCTAACTAGTAGAAGTTTGCATTTTCAATTACATGATATGTGTATAGAACTTCATAATTGTATAATGTCATTTCCATGTCGTCCTACTGTAACGATCGCGGAATGGACAATTGAATGTATATATTCGTCACTTAATATTTCGTGAATCCTTTAATATAGTGGTTGTTCGTTCCAATTTGGGTCTTTTTAGTCTGTACAATTTGAAAGTAAAACTTGAATGCTCTATGAGCATATGATCTTATGACAGGTATGAATCTTCTAGAATTCGTATTTGTATCTTCTTGATTTAACTCAGTACTTTAACTATTGTAACTTTGTTCTTTCGACGTCTAATACACAACAACTTGTAATTTATTTGTAATTTACATTATATTCCTACCATAAAAATGAAAATCCTCAATCATTTTACTAGTCCATTCTTTATAATAGTAGTGTTGTACATGTTGTGATCTTGTAGTTTATCATGTTATAATAGTGGTCAAATCTACAACATGAACTCAAAATTAATTTTAATTGGGTGTATCTTGCAGTGAATATACCAGATAAAAATAATAGCATTCGTTTCGTAATTAATTACACATAAATAATTCATTTAGACTTTGTTTAGTCCATTCTGTCAGTTTTAAGTTCAACAACATTGGAACAGGTTTCATCCATAGAAATGCTTCGATGGAGAATTAACAGATGCATTCTATCATATATATAACTATATAACATTCATTCAGTGAAGGGGTAGAGTAACATATCTAAACCAGTGCATGGAAATACAAAGGAAACAACCACGTTCCTCCCAACCTTAGAAGAGGGCAGCCAAATCACTTGTCCTATTCACCCCCTAGCCTGGCCATGAATCCATGAGGGCTAACTCGAAAATTCTCCTTAGCAAATACCTTGATCTTCAACAGTCTTCTTGTTGCCTCACACTCAGCAATTAGTGTTCATAACAACAAGAAAATAATGAATTTTCCCCAGCATACTAGGCAACGTCCTCCCTCCTCACATATGCTATATATCAAAAATTATTTTTTCCTAGGTCTTTTCCTTCCCTTGGGAATTTTCTCACATTTCGAAATCGCTGATTTTCAGGGGCTGCCAATGGCCAAATTACTAATTTTCCACTTGTAACAATCAACCCAGAGGTAGTTCCAACATGTTCCCCACTCATGGAGTCATGGTTAGCTTATTTTAGCATGGTTGTTCCATTTGTCCTCCTGCAATAAATATTAAACATTTTGTTTCATACAAGTTTCATAGTTAAGTAGTTAGTTGAGTCTAGTCAGATCTCTTCCCAACAGTCATAATCATTAATTACAATTAACCAAATTCGAAATTCAAAATTTCCATAAATGGCAAAAAAATTCCAAATTTGAATTTTCCAAAAATAGAATAATTTTCCTAAGAAATTTCAAATTCAAAAATAATTTATTTTTAGGGATGTCACATTATAGACATTACAAATTTTCCATAATACCTTTAGGGATAACTAATGCCCCAACCTCATTCCTGTGCTTTATGAATAGTATTTTGAGTAAATCTCTAGATAAATTTGTGATCGTCTTTATAGACGATATATTCATCTATTCAAAGTATGAGAAGGAGAATGAAGAACATTAAATAATAGTATACATATACTAAGAGAACATAAATTATATGCAAAAATAAGTAAGTGTGAGTTTTATAAATACCAAATTCGGTATCCGGTACATGTAATTTCCAAAGAAGGTATAGGAGTTGACCCAGACAAAATAAAGGCTATAATGAATTGGCTATAAGGATGTTTCAGACATAAGATCCTTTATAGGTATAAATGGCTATTATTGGAAGTTTATAGAAGGGTTTTCCAAGATTTCATTTTCTATAACATTATTGTAAAAGAAAGGAACTAAGTTCATTTGGTGTGAGAAATGTCAAGAAAGTTTTAACAAATTAAAAAAACTCTTAACTACAACTCCTATATTAAAATTGACACACCTAGATAAAGACTTTGTAGTATGTATGGATACATGTCATGGAGGTCTTAGAAGAGTTTTAATCCAAKAAAATCATGTAATAGCTTGTGAATCTCRGAARCTAAAGAAACATGAATAAAATTATGTAACACATGACTGTGAATTAGCTGCAATAATACATGCATTAAAAATTTGGCGGCATTATCTTGTAGGCCAAAAATTATTACTGTTGAAAGATAACATCACTTTAAAATATATGTTTGATAAACATAAGTTAAATGCTCACCAAATGTGGTTAGCCTTCTTAGGAGAGTATTATTTTGAGATAAAACACATTAAGGGAAAATAAAATAAAGTGTGATATGCATTAAGTATACATGCAAACCTGATCTCTATMGTTACTAGAGGTAACTATGAAACATATTTAGAAGAAAGGGTAAGGATAGGAGCTGAAAAYGTCCCAGATTATCAAAATATTTAGTTAAAAATTGTTGATAATTCAAGAGGAATAGAAGAATCAGATTTTAGATTCTCAAAAAGTGGATTGTTAATGTATAAAAACATATTAGATGTACTAGAATCTAATCAAGTTAAGCTATTAATTTTAGATGAAATGCATAATAAACCATATTMTTGACACCTAGGTTACCAGAAATTAATTACTATGCTAAGAAAAGAATTCTATTGGCCAAATATGAAAGGCAAAACAACAGAATAGCTAGCTAGATTCTTAGAGTGTCAACAAGTTAAGGTTGAACACCAACATCCAGAGAAACTATTACAGCCTTTACACATTCCAAAATGGAAATGGGAAGTGATAAGTATGGATTTTATTATTGTATTGCCTAGAAGTAGTAAACGAAATGACTCAATTATGGTTGTGGTTGATAGATTAAGTAAGGTAGTACACTTCATACCTCTGAAATCAACCAACAAGGCTATTAATATATAAGAAATATTTGTGAATAAAATATTTAGGCTATGTGGAATCCATAAAGTTATAATATTTGATAGAGATGTTAAGTTTACCATAAATTTTTGGAAGGCTTTATTTAAAGGGTTAGATACCCAATTGAACTTCAGTACTGCTTATCATTCGTAAACGGATGGGCAAACTAAAAGAACTGATCAGATTCTTGAATAAATGATGAGAATGTATGTTATGGAAATACTTAGTAAATGGAAATATTATTTGGTCTTAGTTGAGTTTGCTTCTAATAATCATTATCGGGCTTCAACAAATCTTAGTCCTTTTGAAATTTTATATGGCAGAAAATGTAATACACATGTTTCATGGAGTAATTCTCTTAATAGATTGATGATAGGACCAGATATGTTTAAATACATGGAACTAACAGTGAAACATATACAATAGAACCTGAAATTATCCCAGGACAAGAAAAAACGTTATGCTCATGCAAAAGGACTCCAAGAGAGTTCAATATTGGAGATCATGTGTGTATTAGAGTTAAACCTAGAAAGAGTTATGTATGGCTCGATAGTTATACTAAGTTGGCACCTAGATATTTTGGCCCATTCGAGATACTTTCTCAAATAGGACTTTTATCTTATCAGCTTGCACTTCCAGCTGTGGTAAAAAAACATGATGTGTTTCATGTTTCATTATTGAAAAATTGAAAAACGATACATGCAGAACTCATGGGAGAGTTTCCAATAGAGATAAATCTTACTGTCGACAAGAGGGAACTTACACTCTCGATTCGAACCATAGGATAGGTAAAGGTACAATGGAATCACCTTAGTCTAGAAGATGCTACTTGGGAAATGGAAAGTAATATGTGGGAAGCATATCCATTTATGTTCAAGAATGGTATTGATGGAAACTAGTTATCACCGAGGATGTTGATAAGCTCTAAGAGGGGGTGTATGTGATACCCCAAAAATTGAACTTCAATTATTATTTCTATTTTTATTTTTATATTAGACATTTAATTAATTTTCGAAAAGATAATTTTGTCCATTAACCAAATATGAATTGTAAAACCTTATTATTTTATGAAAATAAAAACATGTGGAAAAAGGGGCACTCATTGAAGCAGATGTTAAAGAGGGTGTTAGGAATCCAAAGGGATTTTCCAAGGGGCAGTAGACTGATACAAGTTGTGGAGTTAACTCAACTTCAAAAAGACACATTTTGGATTTATAGGAGAATATGTGAACATGTGTATAATTAAATGTGGCACGTGGTCAATGAGTAGGAGGCTCAAGACAAGTGTCACAAGTCCTAGGAAAAATAAAAAGAATTCATAACAATAAAATGGGACATCATTCCTAGGATTTGAACTAATAGCTCAAGAAGGCTATAACAAGCTAGTACTCAGAATTCTGCAAGAGGTCACATATGTAGCCCCTTGGATTTTGACCTCAACTCGGGGGTGACAGAGGTTGACAGAGACTCTAGTCTAAGTTTGGGAGGAACATGGTCTTGAACGTGTGGTTTCCCCAAGTTCCAGGTTTTACTTCTTCGTTATGAATATGCTGATCTCATTACTTACTATGTTTCATTCTGTGTTATTATGGCCAAAATCATTGGATATAAAGCATAAATAAATCATAACACTATTAGATTTAAGTGATTGTTATCAGAAGATAGATCCATATCATATGTCTCATGCAGAAAAACTATGAAAGAAAAAAAATAGTTATTTTGATCCTAGATCTATGAACATAATCGTATTACTAGTAGTAAATCAATAAAACTCATAGGTAAAACCTAGTTACTAAAACATAAATTGTATTTGGATAAGAAACGTGTATTGAAGAGAAATGGTTTAACAATATACACCCTATTTATTTTGAAAAGGAATCGTTACAAATTAAATATAGTTCAATAAGATACATTGTATATATTTTGAAAGTGAATCGTTAGAGATTAAACAGATTTCCTCATGATACAATGTATATATTTTGAAATGGAATCGTTATAGATTAAACATAGTTTAACAAGATACACTATGCATACATTCGAAAGGGAATTGTTACATATTAAACATACTTTAATGAGTAATGATTGTTTATGTTCAACAATGGAAACAATGCTAATTAAACCGAGTTTAATATAGATATAAATAATGATGGTATATATCCAAAAAGGAATCGTAAACAAATTACATAACATTATAGAATTGTAAAATGAGTAGATAACATTCCTAAGTCACGAGACTTTCATGATTGATTATACAAAATTATTCGTTCGACTAGCTCAACCAAATGTATAAATAGAGTAATCATGTTTTGTGATGCTAGACTTGAAATGTAATTAAGGAATGGAAACCGAATACCCTTCCAAGAAAGGGTATTCCCTAGTTTCCATGATACCAACCTCCACGGTACCTACACAATAACAACGAATGAGTTAGAATTTTGTACGAATTTTGTTTAGTCAATAAAAGTTATATATGTAAACAAAGAAAAACTTACCATGGATGTACAAAACTCTCTTGTAGCTCCTTTCGTCTCTTTTGAACAACACCCAAGTGTACAAGGTTGTTGAATCGCTGATACGTACCCCTTGCAACAATAATCACGACCCATCATTAGTTAAATACCCAAGAATCAGCTTATCAAGAATGTAATGCAAGGTGCACTTACAGAACATTAAGTTAAAGAACATTACTATTCTATGTGAACAATGCATATGTGTAATTGTTTTAACAAGAGTCCTAACTAAGTTAAGGACAAATAAACTATTTGAAAATGTTTTAAACATAGGCCAGAAAGAAGAGAAATAAAACAAAGGAATTATAATCCTATACTAAATCTCGTTGCTGTAACTCGAACCACAGATTTCATAGAATAACTAGGTTCGAACAATAAGTCCCTAAATTCCAAGGGAAAACCTGTTATACCATATGCTAAGTGAAAGAGATACTTACTGCGACCGAAATTACAATTTTAGAGTCATGACTCTATATAGTAGATAAATATAGAGACACGAAGTTCACCAAGGCAAATGTTACCAAGACATTTTTAACTAGAGCTCATGAAAAAAAGTTTACACATGACTATGAACTAATAGTTTGAATGGCTCAGATAATGAACTAGAAGCATAAAACTTACGAATCATACAGAAAACGAGAATTAGTAAAGAAGATTATAATCTCTTAAGAGTTACAGATGATATCAACCAACCAATTGCAAGCGAGCATGCCCTAGCTCTTGCACAAATAATCCTATAGTGAACAAAATAAGGTTCTCAATAAATAGACCTTCCACATTGTAAATCAAGGGACTCTCAAAAGATATAAGAGGGTCCTGTAAAACATTAAAACCTCTTGGGATGAATGAGAGAGAAGAGAATAAAACTAAGTGTGAATTGAGCCAAGTTAGGGAGAGGTCAGAATGGTTAAGGCTCTGACAAGGAAACCCTAACGCCTATAAGAGATATGACTCTACACRTATACTTCMTCGRGACAAATGCAAAAAAAATCTCCTCSARATAGTAACCCCCATARGTGGCGCATCCATGATCGTTGCATGGTAAATACACCATATGACACACTCTTTAATGAAGGAAATTTGGTAAGAAATTAAATTAAGAGAATGGTAGTAATACGAGTTAACTCGTCGTAAAACTATACAATAAATCCACTTACGTATCAATCATCCTTCGTATTCCAAGTGTTACACATTGGATGACACAATGAAACCTATTAGTACATTTTGTACATTGGAACCCATTAATATATGTTATACATTGGACAATACAATGAAAGAGATATGACTCTACACGTATACTTCATCGAGACAAATGCAAAAAAAATCTCCTCGAGATAGTAACCCCCATAGGTGGCGCATCCATGATCGTTGCATGGTAAATACACCATATGACACACTCTTTAATGAAGGAAATTTGGTAAGAAATTAAATTAAGAGAATGGTAGTAATACGAGTTAACTCGTCGTAAAACTATACAATAAATCCACTTACGTATCAATCATCCTTCGTATTCCAAGTGTTACACATTGGATGACACAATGAAACCTATTAGTACATTTTGTACATTGGAACCCATTAATATATGTTATACATTGGACAATACAATGAAACAATTATATATATATATATTGATTGACATTTAATGAAATCTGCTTTATATATGATATACTTTAACAAGCTTAATATAATGAAAAACTTTATATGTTGAATTAGATGGACGCATATAGGTATGATACGATTAAAAGTTATAATAACAATGATATAAAGTCGAGTGGGAACATATGGCCATAAGGGGATAAAACAAACAAATAATCCTCATGAGACCCTTATACATGGTGTTGGTCATGTCCTCGAATTGTAATGACTATAGATATAACAAATAGAATATAAAACTTAGTCAAATCAAACAAATAAAGGTTATCACTTACCTAATCTTAGTGGAATAAGACTTAGGATAATTTTTAGAACTATATTGTTAAGTATTGAGTTGTTCAACTCATTATAGTTATGAAGGACTTTCTAGAAATCAATTAGTCTCTATGATAAGGAAAACATAATGTACTGATAATTATGACCAAAGTAAATAGATTATTATATATATAATTTTGGAATGAAAATTAAGATGTGTGACAAATATGTATTTATTATTATATATATAATTACTCCATGATAAGGAAAACAATAAAAAATAATGAGATTACTCTATGATATGGAAAACATAATGTACTTATATATGATAATTATAATGACCAAAGTAAATAGATTATTATATATATATAAAATTTTGGAATGGAAATTAAGATAAGATGTGTGACAAATATGTATTTATTATTATATATATATAATTTTGGAATGGAAATTAAGATGTGTGACAAATATGTATTTATGTAATCTATTTTTTTATTATTATTAAAAAAAAAAGTTTGAATTTACATTAAATATTTTTTCTAAAAAAATAAATAATATAATTAAATGATTTAAATGACTTAATATCCGATTAATATCTCTTTTGAAAATTTTAATAAAAATGAGTTAATGACTTAAAATAATACCGCTTAAATGACTTAGTTATTTTATAATGACTTAAATAATTTAAAATAAAAATTAAAATATATTAATCCTTTTCTACTCCAAGAGTGGGGTTTAGTGAGAGGTCAGCATGAAGAGATTTATCCAGATTGAATTTCTCGGCTTTG
>JASDQU010309851.1:94565-135022 GCA_032191745.1 Picea mariana | reverse complement strand
GGAAAGAAAGAAAGTATTTTTTAATGTCTACAAGGTTAAAAATAGTTTATGGAACAGATTGCTTTTCTATTTAGCTTTTGTATTGGATCATTTTCCAAGTTTTACAATAATCTCTCAATTTCTGGACAAACTCTTCGCTGAATAGATTATCTCAAGAACTAGCTGTTAAAATATCTGCATAATTTTTCAGGCTGTCTTTGAAGGCCTCACATTCTAAAATGAAATGTTTTTCTGTTTCCACTTTTCCAGAAGAACACAAAATACATATTCTTTCCTCCCAGATTTCTTTTGACCTTTTCCAACGCCCTGTTTCACAACAGAGTTTATGAGAATTAGTCCTTAATTAAGCTATAAAAATTTTAGATCTCCCAAAAATATTGAAAAAAAGTAGAACAAGTCAAATTTTTCTGTTCATTTTAATTTTTTGAAGTGAATTTTTTTGTTCATTTTATTTTTGGGTGAAGTAACGTTCTGTTTTGATTTATTATCTTTTTTAAATCTCGATGATATGAGCTTTTTCTAAATAAATTAATATTTTTAAAGGTCACATAATATATTTAAAGTTTTTATGAATTAAAATTTTTATCTATTAAATTAAAGTAGAACTTATTGTAAAATTCCTGAAATTTTACAAAAATAATAATTGAACTTGTAAATTGACACTCATCCACATTTTCAAAATAATAATCCAAGAAGAAAACTCCTTAAAAAAAGGAATGTGAAATCCGTATTTTGATTTGGATGTTATGTGGCATTATAGAATATTTGACTGCCACATATGTTTGTGCTTTTTTCCCAAAACTCTTTCTTTCTTTTGGCACAATGAAGGGGAAATTCTCCATTTTTTTGGTCGGAGTCAATCTTTTGACACGTGTGGTTCTTATTATGATACCTTGATAGGTGGGGTCTTTTTTATAGAAAGAAAAACCCTCGAATATTTTTTTGGACATATGGCTTTTAAGAAAAAATGCAAATGAAAACATTTATGTTGAGGAAATGCATAAAAAAAATTAATATTTTTCATAATAAAAAATTAAAAAAAAATTAGTAATAATGAATGGAATGTCAAAGTAAATTAAGAGAAAATATATGGAAAATTTAAAAATAAAATACTTGTGTTATTTTTATTGTAAAATTGTGATGAAAGTAGGAGTTCATCTTCAAATTAATGGGACCGTTATTATTAGAAAAAAGTATGGTAGTTCACAAAATGGATTTTTAGAGGCAATCTTATACATTTTAGTTGGAAAGCAAAATGAAATAGTTATAATGATGAGGTAAGAAGAAACTTGTGCGATGTATTGGGTCTCGCTTGGGTAGTTAGGAGGAAAAGTTGTTATCCTCCTCATCTAAGTTCAAATCTCACTTGTAACATGTTTACCTCTCGTGAGTTGATTGGGGTTAACAAGGTACTTGTCATGCCCCCAAGAGACATGCCCAAGTCTAACCTTGGCATCTCGTGGGTGTGCGACATCGTGGCAGTTCTCACTTGGTAGTGTGGCTCAACCAAGGATACTTCACCTAGACTATGCCTCTTCACCTAGAGCATACCCATACTTCGTTCTAAGCTACAGATGAATTACACTCTTACTATGTGCAACTCAATTGTATACTTAGACAATTGTTCACATTCTTTAACACTTAGTCATTCTAGCATACAATAGAAAACATGCAAAACACAAGAGACACATGTATAGTGTGGGTGGCACCAGCGGTGCCTAATACCCAACTTCATTTTATTATTTTCTGAAACAAAAACAATACATTACAAAGAGGGCACTATTATCCTAGTTACATAGATGGGTCGAGTCTTTTGACTCTGCTCCATATAACATAATTGTCTAGACTTGCAGATTCATGACACTAAGACTTCCTTCGTTGTTCCTCCTTGCCTCAGCCTGTGGTGCACCCCACTAGTGCGCCCAGCATCAAACTAACTCATGTCTCTTGCCTTATTCACTTTCTTATGCCTTTGGTTGTGCATCTTGTGCTCTTATATGGACTCCAAGGGTCACCATCATGGATAGTCGCATCATTTGGGTGTGTTGTGCCCCTTTGTGAACCGTCATACTCAAACGACTCATCATGCCCCTTCGTGGACCCAATGCACCCAAACAATCGCATACACCCATCAACCGTCACATCTCTTGGACCGGCGCACCCCATCTTTGGGTGTGTGCCCCTTGCCTTGTGCTCTTCGTTGTACTGATCGTCGTGACTCTTCGTGGGTGTATCAATGGGGTCATCCAACATCTTCAATGCACCCATGCTGCCAAGGGAAGACGAGTCCACTCCTTGGACGTGCTCCCAAGTTGTCCCATCCTTTCCCAAATGCAACCCAAGTCTCCATCGTCCATCGTGTTATCCCCAATTCCTAGGGATAACTAAGAAGATGATGTCTCGAGGCCCTCGGGTTGCAGACATGGAGTACCGAGAGACAGCTTGACTAGGAGTGTCCACTTGCACAGACAGAGACTTGCTTCACCACCATAGTTCCAGGTCCATCATGAGGGTATCCACCACATCAGATGGTCTTGCTCCATGAGGTACAATCCAGGTATTACGATGAGTGTCATTTCAGTATTTGAGGCATTTAAGTTTGTGCATTTTAAACTTCTTTTGATTATGTAACGGTTGCTTGGACATTATGCTCTTTGCCTTGTTTCACCTTGGTGGTTGGCATTGCGCCCTAGTAAGTGGGTCACCCTTGGGAATAGGTGTGATACTGGGAGGTCCACTTGACAAGTCATCGTACCATTCCTGACCATACTTGTCACTTTCCATACTTCATCCCCTCATCTCCTTACCTTTTGGGATTTTCGGGTGTACTGACCCAAGAAGGGAGTGTTCCTCATTTCATGGGAAGGGGTTGAAGGCCTAGAGGATTGCAGTTGGCAAAAGATAAAAGCTAATCATGAACCTTCTAGATGCTCGCCCAAGGATCTCGAGGACAATGAAATGTTTCTCATAAGAAACTGATGGGACCCGTGAAAAATAACTAATACAAAATGCCAACTAAGATGGAGCGTGTGTGAGCATTGTTTTTCATGCTTAGGTAGAAGCCCCACCTTGGCTTCAACTTGGAAACATCTTAAAAAGAATAAAAGGCAATAAATAGGCTTGGGAAAAGGTTGCATTGAAAATGAAGGTGTAGCACACCATCTACAAAGGCACCCATAAATGAGATACTACAATCCCTTATATGTCATGAACCCTGTGCCCAAAAGTCTTGCCCTTATCCACGTCACTTCATCCACATGACCTAGAGAGGGGTCCACTTGGGAAACACTCCTAAACTTGAGGTACGATTCACCCAATAGGTCGCTTTGTCAACCATCCCATACCTAAACTTGGAAAATTGCATAAGGTCTTTGAGCACTTGTTTATTTTTATAAGGTGGTTTGGATGTACATGCTTAGATGGATCTTTTATTGATTTGATTTACTCATCATGATGCATTTGACTTGAGATCCTTGGATGGCATATTCATTGTCTTTGCATGACCTAGTTGGTGGACAATTTTGGAAAAACAAGCCTAGCTTGGGCTTCCTTGGGGCTTGAAGCCCACAAGTTGGATACCATGGCCCACACACCAGAGGACGATGCTATCCTTTGGAAGCCTAAGAATATGCCTTGGAGGACCTCACCCATGCCCCTACTAACCCAATATTTTTCCTTTGGAGGCCAAACGTCACACTTTGAGGGCTTGATGCCATGCATGGGTTAGGGTTTGGTGGTGATTAGGACACATGGCATAATTTGATGAGGAAGAACGCCTTGACTTGGTGGAGAGGGTCCTATCACCTTGGAAGAAGGTTTTGGAGGTGTTAGTCTCTAACTTTGTTTTTTATTAAGTGAGTGCCTCTAATCCTTGATCCTCCTTGCTTATGCTTTGTTGCCCAAGCTTGATTTTTACCTCTTGGTTTAAATGGTCATTTTTCCATTTTTATTGCACTTATAAATGAATTTTTAAGTTTTTAAAGGTTTAGGATTTGATATGATAAATCTCGTCACATCACTTGTCTATTCATTTTTGAATTTTCAAAATTTTTTCCAAGTCACGAATGGCACTACAGGAATAGCGTTATTCCTACAACGCTAGGGATAATCATATTTTTACATGCGCCAGCTTGCTCTGATCGCGTCATAATTTCTCAAATCGTGATTAGAGGATCTGCATGCCTCTCCACGATCTTTTCTCAGGTTGATACTGCATATGAGGGATTGAGTTGTACCTGCCATACCTGCATCAAATCAAACATGTTTGAATATCATTAACATAACCATCACCTATCACCTTCTATTTTAGTGTGTCGGTTATTTTGTGCAGAGCTCAAATTGAAGGAAGAAGTGATTCTTAGTTTTTAATAGCCCACGGGAATTGAGAATTCAAATCATCAATCCTCGCAGATCTGTGTACATGACCATATCAACAACATGGCACCAAAGAAGAGCAGCGAGATTATCAGACTAGAACCTGAGGGCACGAAATTACTCGAAGCATACCCTCAAATGGCGCAGAGGTTTAAAGATGCGGGTTGGTTTGACTTTTTTACAACCTTCCAGGGGCACGATGAACATATTTCAATGGTTTTTGCACAGAATTTTGATGGCTTTGAAGCTATAGTTGGAAAATTATTGATGTTGGTGACTGAACATTCAATTTCTAAAGCATGTAGATTGCCAGTTGGTGAGGAAAGGTGGTGGAAGAAGGAGAATGTGTTTATGGAATTTGTAAATCAATTTTTAATCCCAGAGAAACAAAACCCTAACTGGAAAAAGGGAATACCACATAGCTGGATATAGAAGGAATGGCATACCTCTTTGTTGATCATCCACAGGTATATCACGTGTGAGGGCAGGTTTTCATTGGTTTATCTTTATCGTATTAGACTGTTAATTCACATTAATGGTGATTATCCTCTTAATTTACCCTACTTTCTACTTAAGAGTTTATTTAAAATGTCCAAGAGAGTGTAGTCTCATTCTGCTACAGCTAAAGGCAGTCTCTTCCACCATGGTTTAATTAACACACTGGTAATCTCCTCTTTAAATGAAGTCCAAAGACCCTGGGATTGGCTAATCCAGTCTTTAAGAAACGATTTACAGTCAGCTAAATCCAAAAATGTCAAAAGGAAGAAATTAGCCCAATAGAAACAGACTGGTAAAGCCACTGAGTTCCTAATTAAAGAAGAAACACCTGCTAGGGTAACTCGAGCTAGCAAGAGGAAGTTGCAAACTTAGCAAATCCTTGAAGATTTGCATGTAGGTAAAGAGCATGAGGAAGCTACCACTAGTCAAGGTAAGAAATCTAAACCAAATGAAGACATTGACATATTTCTTAATCCAGAGATAAAGATGGAAATTGACGAGGATGAAGATTATACTATGAACCTAGTTCAGTCCCCAGTCAAGCAGAAACAAAAAAATACAAGTAAGAAGAGTCCAAAGGGAAAAAAACAGAGCACAAAGACAACACTTGTGCCCAAGTGCCCTAGGAGAAACTCCACCAGAGTTGTCAATAAATTTAGATTAAATTCAAAGGATATGTTTGATCCATCCATTAAAAAGGAGATTCTTATAATTATAGAGAATTCAGAAGATTCCAAAACAGGCATCAAGAAACAGGTAGAGACACCTTCTTTGCACAAGACTGAAAAAGAATCTGAAAACTTGAGGAAGAGACAAGATAAGGGAAAACAAGTTGCTCAATACTCCAGAAGACCTATGACAAGAGAAACCAGTAGATCAACTTCAAAATCTGAATCCGTGTTTAGGGGTACAGGTGTATTTTCTGATGGCAAAGATGATCCTTTTGTAGAACCAGATTAGATTCCAGACCTTCCAGATACTAAGGATTCTGATAGCATTGAAGATGAAGATCATAGCTCTGGATTATCTTCAAGATATAGGATCAAATTAAGAAAACCTCAAGCTGCTATAGACCTGAATCTACCTGCACCTATAGAGGAATATCCAGAGTTTAAAGTTAAAGTTAGAAATGAGAAAGACAAGATTAAGGAGCTACAGGGTATGGTAAAACAGTTAAAGAAAGAGAAATCTCTAGTGGAGCAATGGAATGCCAGACAACAAGAGAAGATACAAGATTTCAAAAAGAAAAGAAAAGAACAAAAAACATTGCTTAAGGAGTTGCGAGAATCCAATTTTAGGTTATACTGGCATAATATTGTGCTAACAACCAAACTGAAGTAGAGAGATGCCAAAGCGAGTGCAGTCATTATACCATGATAGTTTATGAAGTTATTTCCCGCAGTTTTGAATGTTTTGATGCTATTACTCAGGGAGTAAAGGATGAACAATTCAATTCCTATATTTTGATCAAATGACATTTTGATATTTCAAATGGAACAACTCAGTAAGATATGATTCCAAATTTTGTGGGATTTTCCAAGTTGTTGTAAAAGATATTTTGGTTTAAGTTGTTGAGCTTTCTACTTTATTGGCATTATAAGTGCTCGTTTGAGTTGATTCTACTAGAAGATAGACATTGACTAGATCCTATTACAAAATGGATACTAGAAAATAGGATCTGTAGTAATACTTTGTGTACTTTAAATAGACACAAGGAAGATTGTATGGGAGGGAAAGGTTGGGCTTTCAGGGACCTATTTTGAATTTCATTGTAAGACAATTTTTATTCCACATTGATACTAAATGGCAAAAGCATGTTGATGGTCATATTTTCTTTCATTTCACATTCTATTTTCTTTTCTTACTTGAAGTCATTTTTATGTTGCAATGCATTGATTTCTTGATCTTAAGTAACACAATGAACACTTTACTGTTATTGTTTATTATCAAGATTTTCCTTCAAGTACATGTTCTTGTTTCTAAATTATATTTTGAAATAAGAAATCTATATGGGGTTGACAAATTGAATGCTCTCATATTTCCTTTCTTTATTTTCCTTATTTGTTTGATCTATTAATGTGACTACCTTTTACTAAATCAGTGGGATATCTTCTGGGTTTATTTTGAGTTCTGTGTTTACTTTGAACCCTTGAACCAACTTTTAACCATCCTAAAAAACCAATCCATAAAACCCTTAAAATACTATTGCAATAACCTGATGATGCCCTAGCTTGCCCTCTCATAGTCAAGTGCAACTTTAGGGACTAACATCTTTTGGTGTCGTTGCCAGGGAACGGAGACACGGAGTATTTTTCCCTAGGAGAACGACAAGATCATATTCAAATCTTGATGGTGAACAAGATTTTGGACAATTACATGAGACTATGTATTTTTCACCTGACGACTCCTCTGTGGTAATTCTAGCTCCTAAAAGAAAAAGCAAAGGACCTAAAACTCCTCCAACTTCCTCATCCGTTACAAACAAACAAGTTACCATAAAAAACCCAGACCCTAAGCCTGTTGCAGCAGTGCCAGACCCTAAAAAATTATTAAGAAAACCTAAAATCATTCCTGGACAATCCTCTCTCTCAAAAGAAAAATTTCCTTCAACCAACACTCAAGGACAGTCTTCTAAAACTGTTATACTCACACCAGATGAAGGAGTGATTCTTGATAGTGAAACAAATCCTATTATTGAGCCAGTTATTGTTTCCTTTCCTTCAACTATTTCATAACTAAATCTAAATCAATGGAAGTTGTTTACTGAGCTCATTGAATAAGAACAAACAAGCTGAAGCTTTGAGAGATCATGGTAAAGATATTAAAAGTGAACCATAAACACTCTCATCATCACCTCAATCTTTTTCTTCTGAAGAAAATAAACCATGTTATTGTTCTTTTGAAAACCCTCTTTTTCTGGAACCTTCATCCTACTTTAGTCCAGAAAAGAAACCTCTGTTTTCTGAATATCAAGAACTTATATCAGCTTAGTTAAGTTGCTTCACTCAAGGAACAATCTCTTTTTCTACATCATCAGTTTTGCTCACTCCTACAGCTCAAACACCAAAGGTAGCAAATATGGTTGTAAATAGAATGGATGTAATAGTTACAGCTAGATATGCACCATTAAACCCACCACAACTCTTGTATGCTTTCCCACCCAATGATTATATGAAGTATTTGTCAAGATTCAATGGAGAAGGAGGAGTTACTGTTGAAGAGCATTTAAATTATTTCTACAACTTTGCAGACAATTTTAATGTGGAGCATGCAGATGTTTGTATGAGACTTTTTGTGCAGAGTTTAGATGGTGAAGAAAGAAAATGGTTTAGAAGCCTGCCACCTAATTCAATTGTTGATATTGTTGCACTGGATGATACCTTTTTAAGACATTGGGGAGATAATAAAGACTACTTATATTACATCATTGAATTTGGTACTTTAAAAAGAAAACAAGGTGAATCTATATCTGATTTTACTAAAAGGTTCAATAAAATGTATAGTAAAATTCCAGATGAAATTAAGCCTTCAGAAACATCGGCCAAAATCACCTTTGCCAATGCCTTTGATGCTGAATTTTCTTTGTTATTGAGAGAAAGGAGGTCTTCTACTCTGAGTCTGATAGAAGAAGCAGTTATTGAGGTAGAATCCAACACACTAGTAGCAATAAGTTAAAGTCCAGGGGTGATAGAGACAGGAAAAAATAGAAATAAGAGATTCCTCCTTCTTCTCATACAACATCTGATTCTAAGATGGATGGAATGGCCAAAATGTTGAAAACCTTGACATCTGAGATGGCTAGGTTGAAAATGGAACAAAAACAGCCCAACAGACCTACACATGAAGGTGGATATAGAAACCCCAACCAGTTTAAGAGACCTAATAATGTACCTCAAATCTTACCAAGAGAAAGGAGGAATCAAGAAGATCAAAAAGTTTTGCCCCCTTTTCAAAATAATGCAGTAGAAGAGGTTGAAGAAGTAGATGATACCGAAGATGACCCTGTAGTTCATTTAAATGATTCAAAACCATCTCCTACTCATTTAACACAACAAGATTATGAAGATATTCTGATATTAAATCAGTTTGAAGAAGTGGATGTTGATGAAATTATCCAGAAAGAACCTAAAAGAAAGAAGTATGATCTTAGGTCCAGATCAAACACACCTAAAGTGGATATACCTATTTCCACAAAGAGGGTTGGTGCTCCAGTTAAATCAGGAGTAAGTAAAGAAAGTCTTGGGATTCAAATTGATCAACAACTAAAGAAACCTGTCAAGGTTAGTACTACATAGTTAAAGGAAACTGAAAAGGTTAACTTCTTTCAGCTTGGAACATGAAATTAACAAGATTAAAATCCCCATGCCTTTGATAGAATTAATGAAAACATATCCTTTTAGGAAGTCTGTTCTCAAGGAATTACAGCCCCCTTCTCATGTCACCTTTTCAGATACTATTAACCTTGAAGATGAGAATCTGACTATAACCATTGGACCTCGTATTGAAGACAGGACTGATGCTTCTCCTCCTTTCTACATATCTCTGAACATTCATGACAAAATATTGCATAATTGTTTAATGGATTCAGGGGCTTCACACAATGTCATGCCAAAAGTAGTAATGGATGAATTAGGTTTAGACATCACTAAACCCTACCTAGACCTATACTCATTCGACTCCAGAATGTTAAATGTATGGGAGTCATTAAAGACATGGTTGTTACTTTATCTTAGTTACCTATGAAAAGTGTGGTATTGGATGTTATTGTGGTTGACATACCTCCAAAATTTGGGATGCTTCTATTAAGGTCATGGGCTAAGAAAGTAAGAGGCACATTACAAATGGATCTCAGCTATGCTACCATACCTGTGTTTGGTGGAGAACATTGAAGATTGTATAGGGAAGTAAGGTTGGCTTACTTGGTAAGTGATCATGAAAACCCTAGTAAGCATCCCATATATGTTGTAGAAGATGAACTTGGTTCTTCTATTTTTCACATTGGTGATCAGATGGCTGAAACATCAGTTAGGAAAGTAGCACCTACAGTTGAAGACTGTGTAGAAAATTTTGTCTGGAAAATGTATTTTGATGGGGCTTTCTCAAAAGAAGGTTATGGGGCTGGGATTGTTTTCATTTCCCCTACCAAAGAAGTCATTCCTATGTCATATAAACTAGAATTTGATACAACCAACAACATCAATGAATATGAAGCTTTGTTGTTAGGATTGAAAGATGCTAAAGATATGGGTATAGATAAACTTTCTGTTTTGGAGATTCAGAGCTTATTATCCATCAGATAAAAAACATTTATCAGACCAAACAACAGAGGTTAAAGCAATATAGGAATGAGGTGTGGGATTATGTGGATAATTTCTTCTTGGCATTCAACATCACTTTTGTGCACAAGAATTTGAATCAGCAGGTTGACCCTTTAGCACTTGTAGCCAGTAACTTTAAGACTCCAATTTTTCCTAACTTAAAATTTGAGATTGAGGTTAGACATAGACCCTCAATACCAGATAACATAAAAAATTGCAAGTTTTTAAGGATGATCAAGAGATTCAAATATTCTTAAAGACCATTGATGAGTTTTCCAATATTTCAATAGATCGGGATAATGAGAATGCTGATATGGAGGTACATGCTGCAAATGTTCTTCAAGACAGTGTTGTTGGGCACAAAATCATTGAATTGAAAACAAATCATCTGCCTAAAGGTTTGGTTCCACCTGAGAGATTATTTAACCACAACAATGTTTCTAGAAAAGTTGTTATTCAGACATAATAGACTGATGTGATAAACTGTGATATCAGTTCAAATCTAAATCCCGGGATGGTGAAATTATCTAAAAAATTGTCAGAAAAACAGAGAGACAAATATGTAAATTTGCTGAAACAGTATTCAGATGTATTTGCTTGGTCTTATGAAGACCTAAAGGTTTTTGATACAAATATTATGCAACACAAGATTCCTTTAAAGCCTGGATCAAAACCTTTTAAACAGAAGTCTAGGCAATCTAATCCATTATTGTTACCCATAATAGAAAAAGAACTGAAAAGGTTATTGGATGCCAAAATTATAGTACCACTAAGATACTCAGAGTGGGTAGTTAATTTAGTACCTGTAAGGGAAAAAGAGTGGAGAGATAAGGCTTTGTGTGGACTTCAGGAATTTGAACAGGTGTTCTTTAAAAGACAATTATCCATTACCAAAAATGGATCATATTTTACAAAGAGTAGTAGGGGAAAAGAAGATTTCTATGCTTGATGGCTATTCAGGGTATAATCAGATATCAGTAATGGAATAAGATAAGAAGAAAACAACTTTTACCACTCCCTGGGGCACTTTCATGTATGAAAAGATGCCTTTTGGATTGATGAATGCAGGAGCAACCTTTCAGAGGGCTATGGACATTGCATTTATTGGTGAGAAAGACATGTTTATGGTTATTTATCTTGATGACATCACTGTACTTTCAACCTTTGATGAAGAACACTTGCAGTATTTGAAGCAAACATTTGAAAAATGCAGGAGGTATGGTATATCATTAAACCCTAAAAAATCTCATTTTGCCATGGAGGAAGAAAAACTTTTAGGACATATTGTTTCACCAGAAGGAATCAAGATAGATCATGAAAGAGTAAAATCTATTCAACAGATACACATTCCAAGAAACAAGAAGTCTATCCAATCCTTCATAGGTAAAATTATTTTTTTAAGGAGATTTATACCAAATTTTGCAGAGATCATCAAGTACATTACTGATATGTTGAAAAAGGATGAAAAAATCAAGTGGATACCAGAAGCTAAAGAATAATTTGAGAAGATTAAGCAAGATCTTGTCCAGGCTCCTGTTCTCATCAGCCCTAATTACTCCAAGGAATTCATGATTTTTTCATTTACTTCTGAAGACACCATAGTTGTTGTTCTTTTACAAAGAAATGATTAGGGGTATGAGAAACCTATCTCCTTTTTCAACAAAACTCTCAGAGACTCTGAATTGAAATATGATATTATGGAGAAACAAGCATATGCTCTAGTGAAGGCTTTAAAATATTTTAGAGTATATGTTCTACAATCTAAGATAACTGCATATATTCCAAATAGTGCAGTTAAAGAAATTTTGGTTCAACCTGATTGTGAAGGGAAGAGAGGAAAATGGATAACGAAAATTCTGGAATACAATCTGACTATAAATCGTACTCAGTTGATAAAAGGACAAGGCCTTTCCAAATTAATGACAGAGTCAAATTGCAAAGCAATTGGGTTGTATCATTTCTCAAGCATATCATAGAATTCTTCATTTCAGGTTGAGGAAACTGGCTCACAGGTAAACAACAAATATTCTTCTTCACCTTGGTACAAAGATATTGTATTTTTTCTGCTAAATCTCCAGTCTCCTCCTAAATTGGATAAATCAAAGTTCAGATCACTTAAATTGAAATAAGTGAAATATTGTATTATTGATCAAATTTTGTTCTGGAAAGATCCTAATGGGATTTTGTTGAGGTGTGTTAATGAAGAAGAGGCAAAACAATTTTTTTGTGATTTACATCATGGTGTTTGTGGAGGTCATCATCATTGGAAGGCTACTGCTTTCAAGATTCTAAGAGCAAGCTATTATTGGCCAGTACTATTTTCAGACATATTTGCTCAGGTCAGAGCATGTGAACCATGTCAAAAGTTTGCAAGAAAGCATAAACTTATGTCTCTGTCTTTAAAACCCATTATTTCTCATGGACCATTTCAACAGTGGGGCTTAGACTTCATTGGGGAAATCAATCCTTCATATTATGGACAACATTAGTGGATACTTACATCCACATATTACTTTACTAAGTGGATTGAAGCAATTCCAACTCGGAATGCAATAGACAAGGTAATCATGGAATTTCTTGAAGGGCATATTTTTTCTAGATTTGGTTGTCCTAAGAAGCTAGTTACTGACAATGCTCAAGCTTTCAAACCAAACTCCATGATTGATTTTTGCAATAAGTATAATATCAAATTGGTCCACTCCACTCCTTACTATCCCCAAGGAAATGGATTAGCATAATCGTCCAATAAGAGCCTCATAAGGATTATCAAAAAACTACTTCCGGAAAACAAAAGGTCATGGGAGTCCAAGTTAAAATTCTCCCTATGGGTTGATCGGATCAAGAATAAGAAATCTGTTGGAACTTTCCCATTCCACATGGAGTATGGAACAAAGGTTATTTTCCCAACTCAATTGGGTTTACCTGTTCTTAAATTTCTGCAAGAGGAGCTAGAAGAACCCAGTGATATTCAAAGTAGAGTTTTTCAGATGATAGAATTTTAGCAGGCTAGAGAAAAGATGGATTAGAAAGTTGTTGTTTATCAGAGCAAAGTCAAAGCCACGTTTGATAAGGGAACCAAGAAAGATATTTTCAAAGAGGGAGATCTTGTATTGAGATGGGATGCTAGAAGAGAGGACAAAGCTAAACATGTTAAGTTTGATAACTTATGGTATGGTCCTTTCAAAATAGCCAAGGCCATGAATAACAATACTTTTCTCTTACATAATTTGGATGACACTGAGATTTTTGGAGGCCTAGTAAATGGGAGATTCCTGAAACATTACTTTCTTTAATATTTATCAAAATTTTCAGTCTGTGCAGTAGGTTTTCTTTTAAACTCAAATAAAGACTCCATATACCCAATGAAATTGTTTTATTACAATTTGTATTTTAAATAAAGGGTGACAGAACAGGGAAATCAAAGAATCAGAAGGATATAAAGGCATTGGTCTGCAGATCTTAAAGTTTCCTCATGAAATTTTACCCCCAGAAGGAGCCAGTGTTAGTCTCTAACTTTGTCTTTGATTAAGTTAGTGTCTCTAATCCTTGATCCTCCCTGCTTATCCTTTGTTGCCCAAGCTTGATTTTTACCTCTTGGTTTAAATGGTCATTTTTCCATTTATATTGCACTTTTAAATGATTTTTAAAATTTTTAAAGGTTTAGGATTTGATATGATAAATCTTGTCCCATCACTTGTCTATTCATTTTTGAATTTTCAATTTTTTTGCCAAGTCACAAATGGCGCTACAGGAATAGTGCTATTCATGCAACGCTAGGGATAATCATATTTTTACATGCGCCAACTTGCCATGATCACGTCATAATTTCTCAAATCGTGATTAGAGGATATGCATGCTTCTCCACGATCTTTTCTCGGGTTGATACATGAAGTATAACAACTACATATGAGGGATTGAGTTGTACTTGCCATACCTGCATCAAATCAAACATGTTTGAATATCATTAACATAACCATCACCTTCTATTTTAGTGTGTTGGCTATTTTGTGCAGAGATCAAATTGAAGGAAGAAGTGATTCTTAGTTTTTAATAGCCCACGGGAATTGAGAATTCAAATCATCAATCCTCGTAGATCTATGTACATGACCATATCAACAGCATGGCACCAAAGAAGAGCGGCCAGATTATCAGACTGGAACCTGAGGGCACCGAATTACTCGAAGCATACCCTCAAATGGTGCAGAGGTTTAAAGATGCGAGTTGGTTTGAATTTTTCACAACCTTCCATGGGCACAATGAACATATTTCAATGGTTTTCGTACAGAATTTTGATGGCTTTGAAGCTATAGTTGGAAAATTACTGATGTTGGTTACTGAACATTCAATTGCTAAAGCTTGTAGATTGCTAGTTGGTGGGGAAAGGTGGTGGAAGAAGGAGAATATGGTTATGGAATTTGTAAATTAATTTTTAATCTCAGAGAAACAAAACCCTAACTGAAAAAAGAGAATACCACATAGCTGGGTAAAGAAGTAATGGAATACCGCTTTGTTGATCATCCACAGGTATATCACGTGTGAGGGCGGGTTTTCATTGGTTTATCTTTACCATATCAGACTACTAATTCACATTAACGATGATTATCCTCTTAATTTACCCTACTTTCTACTTAAGAGTTTATCTAAAATGTTCAAGAGAGTGCAGTCTCATCCTGCTATAGCTAAAGGCAGTGTCTTCCACCAAGGTTTAATTAACACACTGGTAATCTCCTCTTTAAATGAAGTCCAAAGACCTTGGGATTGGCTAATCCAGTCTTTAATAAACGATTTACAGTCAGCTAAATCCAAAAATGCCAAAAGGAAGAAATCAGCCCAACAGAAACAGACTGGTAAAGCCATTGATTTCCTAATTAAAGAAGAATCACCTGCAGCTAGGGTAACTCGAGCTAGCAAGAGGAAGTTGCAAACTCAACAAACCCTTTAAGATTTGCCTATAGGTAAAGAGCATGAGGAAGCTACCACTAGTCGAGGTAAGAAATATAAACCAGATGAAGACATTGACATATTTCTTAATCCAGAGATAAAGATGGAAATTGATGAGGATGAATATTATACTATGAACATAGTTCAGTCCCAGTCAAGCAGAAACAAAAATCTACAAGTAAGAAGAGTGCAAAGGGAAAAAAACAGAGCATAAAGCCAACACTTGTGCCTAAGTTCCCTAGGAGAAACTCCACTAGAGTTGTCAATAAATTTAGATTAAATTCAAAGGCCATGTTTGATCCATCCATTAAAAAGGAGAATCTTATAATTATAGAGGATAATTCAGAAGATTCCAAAACAGGCATCAAGAAACAGGCAGAGAAACCTTCTTTGCACAAGACTGAGAAAGAATCTAAAAACTTGAGGAAGAGACAAGAAAAGGGAAAACAGGTTGCTCAATACTCCAGGAGACCTGTGACAAGAGCAACCACTAGATCAAATTCAAAATTTGAATATGTGTTTAGGGGTACAGGTGTATTTTCTGATGACAAAGATGATCCTTTTGCAGAACCGGATCAAATTCCAGACCTTCCAGATATTAGGGATTGCACTGAAGATGAAGATCATAGCTATGGATTATCTTCAAGATATAGGATAAAATTAAGAAAACCTCAAGCTACTATAGACCTAAATATACCTGCACCTGTAGAGGAAGATCCAGAGTTTAAAGTTAAAGTTAGAAATGAAAAAGACAGGATTAAGGAGCTATAGGGTATGGTAAAACAATTAAAGAAAGATAAATCTCTGGTGGAGCAATGGAATGCCAGACAACAAGAGAAGATACAAGATTTCAAAAAGAAAAGAAAAGAACAAAAATCACTGCTTAAGGAGTTACGAGAATCCAATTTCAGGTTATACTGGCATAATATTGTGCTAACAACCAAATTGAAGTAGAAAGACACCAAAGCCAGTGTAGTGATTATACCATGATAGTTTATGAAGTTCTTTCCTGTGGTTTTGAATGTTTTGATGCTATTACTCACGGAGTAAAGGATGAAGAGTTCAATTCCTATATTTTGATCAAATGACATTTTGATATTTCAAATGGAACAACTCAGTAAGATATGATTCCAAATTTTGTGGGATTTGCCAAGTTGTTGTAAAACATATTTTGGGTTAAGTTTTTGAAATTTCTACTTTATTGGCATTATATGTGCTCGTTTGAGCCGATTCTCCTAGAATATAGGCATTGACTAGATCCTATTACAAACTGAACACTAGAAAATAGGACCTGTAGTAATACTCTGTGTATTTTAAATAGACACAAGGAAGATTGTATGGGAGAGAAAAGTTGGGATTTCAGGGACCTATTTTGAATTTCATTGTAAGACAATTTTTATTCCACATTGATACTAAATGGCAAAGGCATGTTGATGGTCAGATTTTCTTTCATTTCACATTCTATTTTCTTTTCTTACCTGAAGTCATTTTTTTGTTGCAATGCATTGATTTCTTGTTCTTAAGTAACATAGTGAACACTTTACTATTATTGTTTATTATCAAGATTTGCCTTCAAGTACATGTTCTTGTTTCTAAATTTTATTTTGAAATAAGAAATCTATATGGGGTTGACAAATTGAATGCTCTCATATTTCCTTTCTTTATTTTCCTTATTTGTATGATCTATTAATGTGACTACCTTTTACTAAATCAGTGGGATATCTTCTGGCTTTATTTTGAGTTCTGTGTTTACTTTGAACCCTTGAACCAACTCTTAACCATCCTCAAAAACCAATCCATAAAACCCTTAAAATACTATTGCAATAACCTGATGATGCCCTAGCTTGCTCTCTCACAGTCAAGTGCAACTTTAGGGACTAATAAGAAGCCCAACGTTTCATCCCCAACCTCAACATCTTGCCAAAGATGCCAAAATGTTACCCTAAAGGGGTAACATCATGCTTTTTCTAGGGTTTCTATTGTGCAAAATCAAATTTTAAATTGTAAAGGGGCAAAGTAAGGGTTGTTGTCCCCTTACCTTTTGGTTTACCCTATGTTTTGTGGACAAACTCTTATTAGAGGTTTTTGTATAAATAGAGATCACTTCTATCTCATCTTATCATAGCTCTCTCACTTGAGAGAAGACACTATTGGATGAAATTTGTGCCCTACTTGGCCATTTTGGTATCTCTCTCTTGTGCAAATGATTTTTGGTGATTATCTCTTGGTGAAAGCTTGAGCTAAGGTGGTGCACACCTCTTGGAGACTTCTTCTTTTGCTTATGAGTGGTAATTTGCTTGGTGAACTAGGGTTTGTTCTTGCATCTCTCTTGGAATTGGTAATAAAAATATGCAATTGTTAATTCTTCTTGCTTGTTTCATGGTTATTGTTGTTGAAACCCTAGTAGGAGTATGAGTGTATACACCCTCCATTAAGCTTCATCTCATTTGCTAGTTTACAAGTCTTTTGCAAGGCTACAAGGAGGAGTACAAGGGTGTACACCCTCCTTGATTTACCTTCGTTTGATTTACATGCCCTAGAGAGTAAGAGGGTTTGCACCCCTAGAGATTTTGTTGATCTAAGTCATGCTTTCAAGACTCCATTCACCCAAATTTTAAAGGCACTAATCTGAAATTTGCATTGGAGAAATATATTGGTTGCTTTGGTAAACATGATTTAACGAGATATTGATATTGTTCAAGTTGGAATCTATTGTTGATGCTTTGAGGTTGCTAAAGCCTCTAGGATGTCTTAGTCTACTTGGTCTTTTTGGAGCTATAACTAAATTAAAGCTACAACCATTAGGGTTGCAGCAAATCATTCTCTTTTTTATTCATAACTCACATTTCAACCGTCAAAATTTGTCAGCAAGCTGCCATAATACTCTGCTAATCTTAGCGAACCTTTTGGGTGGTTTACTGGTACATTTTGTGGGTTGAATTTTTTTGTTGTGGCAATAGTTTTCTACAGCCATAAGGCTGATAATATATCTCTACAACACTTGTTTACAACAACCTTGTTTTGTTGCTAAACTCTTATGCTTTCATACCTGAGTTATACTAGTACTTGCTAACTTGTGTCTTCCATCGTTTACTAGACTTTTATCATCTCATTTAGTAGCTTTAACTATCATTTATTTGTTGATATATATCCTTGATGACGACTGCAAATAGGGACAACAAGCTTAACTTGCTTGTCCATTGAATTGTTTAGCTTGTATCTTGTCTTCTCTTGTGTCTCGGGCATGTACAACCATCTTTAGCATGTACTCAATCACTCGGTGTTAAGATTAATGTTGTTGTCATTAGATTATTTCCAAATCACATGAGCATTCAATGCATTTCCAACACAACAACATAAAGAGGATCACTGAAAGAAACACAATCACAAGGTACACAACATTTCATCCTGGGAAACCCTCACGTGGGAGAAAACCCAACAAAAACTTCCTCAATAATAGATTTCCAATACAATGTCAAGACTAAGACCAAAACACCAAGAATAAACTAAGATTGAGCATGCGCCTCCCTTCTTCTTCCTCCTGCAACTGCAACTTCCTTCAAGATATGAACACTAGATGAGTGAGTGTGTGTGAACAAGTGAGGCACCATCGTCACATATAAATACTAATTGAGGAGGCAATAGGGTTATGTCTCTTCACCTAGTAGGGCCGACTTCTTCTAGGAGTGGTTAAAACCAATTTATAAACACTAGGGGATGACTTCTCAAATACCACCATATAAATATGGTTTGACCAATCCACACAAGGGGATTTGATCTTATACAAGACTCGACATGATCAATCCACAAAAGGGGATTTGATCTATAAAATAATAACTCAGATATAATTAGAATATTTTTCAAAGTTACAATATTTCAACACTCCCCCTTAACGAGAAGGGTATTCTACTAACATGACCCAATACAACATCATCAAGAGAAGGAGAGAACAACATCATAATCAATGTCTGCAACACCGACTGGCACATCAATAAATCATTGAAAGTTTTTCTCATCATCAATATCATCACTGTTCACAGCATGGAGCTAGAGTAACATCATCATCATTAGCATGAAGCTGAAACATAAACATCAATAGCATGAAGCTAGAACAACAACATCGTCAACAACACAAGGCTAGAACAACAACATCATCAACAACACGAGGCTGGAATAACAACATCATCAACATGTGGCAACAGAATGAGGCAGGTGCATCAACAACAACATTTGTGGTACTATGACATACCGTCCTTACCGGACCTTCGGGATCTACCCATGAATCATAAGATTCCCTAGGATATAAAATCCCAACGGAGCTACCACGTGGTACTCTGACAGACCGTCCTTACCAGACCTTTGGGATCTACCTAGGAATCATAAGATTCACTGGGATATAAAATCCTAATGAAGCTACCACTACTAACCACAAGTAGCATATACATGCATAGGTACTTTGACAGACTGTCCTTACCGGACCTTTGGGATCTTCCTAGGGATGATCAATCCCCCAGGATATAAAATCCTAACAGAGCTACCCATTGTTGGTCAGGATACCATAGTATCATCAACATCACTCCCTGTTGGCATAGGGGCAGACCCAGGGTTCAATGCTACAACAACGCACCAACAAAACCCTAACTACCAGCCCTTTCGACAACACCTGTGAAGCAAATGAAGTCTCACCCGAGGTAGAGGCAAGGGAGGTTGTAGGACTCTAGTGTCTGCAACCTTAGCTGGGACACAGATCTATGATTGTAACACTTCAACATAGCACTTAGCAGTTACAGTTCATTAATATTAAGCCTTAGTTTACAACGCAACTAAACCCTAACAACAGACCAACGCAGTATTTATACAGATCCAATAGATTCAAGTACTAAGCATACCAACATGGATCAGATCTAACATTTATTCACATTATTCAGCACTAAGCTACCATATCAGATCCTTCTAAGCATACATCAGTGCACTGAGAATTCAATCACATAGACAAGAGAACAACCATAAAACACATAGCAACCATAACACAGGATATACATGGTTCACCCCCACCCTGGGGCTACATCCACCAACTCTTCTTTATTTCTATCAATCTCCTACATGCACAGAGCCATGATATACTCTGCAGAGGACAGGAGATCTGTGCACCTCGCTAGATCCCCCTTCCCTGACTTACAACACAAAGCCTTCCACAATTTCTTACAATCACATGCACTTAGCTCTGCAAGTCTCACACAATATGCACAAAGCAATTACAATTACCACTTGCACTTAGCAATTAACACTTACCACTTAGCATCACATACTTGTCTCTCCTTCGATCACATAGATCGAACTACTTCCTACATCGCCTAGCTTCCTATTTATACATTACAAAATGGGCCTAAACATGGGTAAACCCATGGGCCAACATCCCCATTCCCATTACATAAGCCCAAAATCCAAAAAGCCCTAAAAAGGGGCTGAGATCCTGCGATCTCTACTTCGACTTGCGCTCCTTCTTCAACAGCCTGTCGAAGTCCCAAAAGTAGGTCAAACATGACCAAGGATCCTCAAAACTTGGTCAAGGGCCAACATGCCCCCAACACTCACCTGTGACTCGTCCCGAGTCACTCTGGTCTGGGTAGTTGTGCTTCAAAAGCCTCGAGCTTGGCTCGAGCTGCTTCGACCTGTTGTTGCGCCAAGGCCTCCTGCTCGACGAACTCTTGGATGACTACTTCGTTGACATGTCCCTCTAAACGTTATTCAACTGCAGTGACTACTTGTTCCAACTCTACACCTCGGCCTTCAATCTCCTTAAACAGTTGGCAAGATTCGTCCTGGATTGGTTAGAGCCTTTGAGTCACTTCCATGACTTTGCTCTGAATGGTGTGGACCTGTTGTTGAGCAGTGCGTTGTTCTTGGGATCGCTTCATCCTTTCAACTGCTAACAAGAGCTTCAGCTGCGCCTGTACTGTTGCTGCTTGTTGCTTTGCCTTCTGGAGTTGTGACTCCAATACCTTCAGCTTAGTATCTTCAGTGAGTCGCTCATAATTCTGTGCGTTGTGAGCACTTAGATGTTTGAATTCATGGGCGAATGCTCTGATCCTCTCGACTGCACTCCGGGCAGTGGCTTCTCTTTGATATCGCACATCCTGCGAGGTACTTGGCACTGTTTGTATCTTGAGGTCTGCGATTCTATGTTGAAGTTGTTGGATAGCTTCCACAAGCTGCTCTACTTGATGTTCCACTGGGTCTTCCTCTTTTTGCTCTAAGCATGTTGCAGAGCGAAGTGCTCTGTTGACTGCTTCTTTTACTCCCACCTGCTCTTTCTCTTGCTGGATCTACACTTTCTCTTCTTCAAACTTAGTTTGGAGGGAAACCTTCTCTTGTTGTGCAACTCGACGTTTCTCTATGATTACTTTTTGTACTTGCTTTAGGGCCTCTATGGCCTGCTTGGTTTCTTCTTGTGCGTGATGAAGGCGAGCTTCAGTCTCATCAGCTACTTTGCGGAGTTGGGCAGGCTCATCTCCCAACTCAGATGCTTCTGGTGGTGGGGGCGCAATGGATACTGCGCGGCTGGAATGAAGGGCCTGTTGTACCCCTCTGAGCCTATTGTACCCCTCTGAGTTCAACCTCAATTATATCATACATCTCCTCCTACTTGGCTTCATGTTTCTGCAAGATGTCCTACGAGGCATATGCTACAGTTGCGATGATAAAGTCGAAGTCATCCATAGTGAGCACAGTCTGCATCTTAGTCAAGGTGGCTCTGGATTTCTTTCGGGACATGGGTTTCATGGGAGAAACCTTCCTTTTCTTCAAGGGACCAGCCTCATCAGCAGGGTCCCTAGGCGATGTTACTTCACCTTGCTTCTGCTGGTCTTGTTTGCTATTTGTCTCTTCTACTTCATCATCACTCCCTCATCCCGATGATACATAAACAGTTCCTTCCGATGCGCTGCTCAAGTTTTGGACCTCTTCGATCTTCTTCCTTCTACTAGGTCTAGGAAGATCCTTTACTTCATGGGTGGTCTCAGGGTTTCCGATTAGTTCAGAGTCTGACATTTCTGCGGGGTCTGCGGGGATGAGGAGTTCTGCAGACTAGTCCTTGGTGATCTCTTCAAGGTCCTCCTCTTCTTTTCTTATGGTCTGATCTTTCTCGATCTAGGGTTTTCCTAATAACATAGTAAATGGAGCGTTGTTCTCAATGAATCTAACAACCTCAAAATCTTCCTTCGTCGAAGCTCCATGAGCACTCATAGATATCTGGGTGAGTCTTCCACATAGGGTTATCAAATTTCCCCTCAATAATCCTATTCCTCCCAATGAAGGAATCGTATCAGGCTTTCCTAAAGCTTCCCAAGTTTTTTCTGTCGTGATATTTACCTGTGTTTCCTTATCTAGAACACAGTCTATGTCGAAGTCTCCTATTCTTGCTTCTATGCATTCTTTTTCTTTGAAGATATCTGATAAGTTCATATCTCTGTGATCATTTAGGGTTTCATTCATTTGCAGTAGTACAGTCTATGATTCTGTCTGGGGTTCTGCCATGGTCTTAGTTTCATGACCTTCCTCAAGGTTTTCTTGTCTCGTATTCATTCTGTCAAGCTTATCAATCATTCTAGAGCAATCTAAAACTTCATGGTCCATAGCTTTACAACAAAGACAACTAGGTCTTCTTCTAGGGCATTCCTTAACAAGATGTCCTGGTCTTCTGCAACTGTAACAAAAGGTTATTCCTCTTTTTTTCTTAAATGATCCCCAACCTTTCCTGTACTGCCCACTAGGATCATAGTAGCTAACATGCAAAAAATTCTTTCTAGGATCCTGCATTCAATTGTTAGTCCAAACATTCTTTCTATGCATAGGAATAACATATCTTTCATTATTTCTATCAGATCTACTCATATCAAACCTTATTTCTTCTAGTTGTTCCCTAGTTTTCATACTAGGATAACATTTATCAAACATACCTAGATCCATACTTTTGAAACAAAATTTTCACTAATCTTACCTTTTTCCAGAGCACAAATATTTAAGATCTTACCTCTTTAACTAGAAATTCTTACTTTATCAGAGCATAAGGATTTTCAGATCTTACCTCTTTTCTTCAGATCTGACTTTTCTTCTTAGCACAGAGCAACAGATCTACGCACGAAGCTTTCTTTTCTTCAGTTCCCAACAATCAAAGTTTCAGGTCCCGACAACAGAACCATTTGTTGGCATAGGGGCAGACCCAGGGTTCAACGCTACAACAATGCACCAACAAAACCCTAACTACCGGCCCTTTCGACAACACCTGCGAAACAGATGAAGTCTCACCCGAGGTAGAGGCAGGGGTGGTTGCAGGACTCTAGTGTCTGCAACCTTAGCTAGGACACAGATCTATGATTGTAACACTTCAACATAGCACTTAGCAATTACAGTTCGTTAATATTTAGCCTTAGTTTACATCACAACTAAACCCTAACAATAGATCAACGCAATATTTATACAGATCTAATAGATTCAAGTACTAAGCATACCAACATGGATCAGATCTATCATTTATTCACATTATTCAACACTAAGCTACCATATCAGATCCTTCTAAGCATACATCAGTGCACTAAGAATTCAATCACATAGACAAGAGAACAACCATAAAGCACATAACAACCACAACACGAGATATACATGGTTCACCCCCACCCTTGGGCTATGTCCACCAACTCTTCTTCTTTATTTCTGTCAATCTTCTACATGCACAAAGCCATGATATCTTACTCCACAGAGGACAAGAGATCTGCACACCTTGCTTGATCCTCCTTCACTGACTTACAACACAAAACCTTCCATAGATTCTTACAATCACTTGCACTTAGCTCTGCAAGTCTCACACAGTATGCACAAAGCAATTACAATTACCACTTGCTCTTAGCAATTAACACTTATCACTTAGCATCACATACTTGTATCTCCTTCGATCACATAGATCGAACTACTTCCTACATCGCCTAGCTTCCTATTTATACATTACAAAATGGGCCTAAACATGGGTAAACCCATGGGCCAACATCCCCATTCCCATTACATAAGCTCAAAATCCAAAAATCCCTAAAAAGGGGCCGAGATTCCGCGATCTTTGCTTCGACTTGCTCTTCGTCTTTGACAGCCCGTCGAAGTCCCAAAAGTAGGTCAAACATGACCAAGGATCCTCAAAACTTGGTCAAGGGCCAACACTCCCCCTTTCGAGGGAGGTCCTTTCAGACAACACCAATCTTGTCTCAAAAGTACTCAAACTTCACACAAGACAGAGGCTTGGTCAACACATCTGCAACCTACTCATTTGTACCAATTTATTGGAGCTTTACAACTCCCCTCTGCACCATATCACGAATGTAGTGATACTAGATCTCTATGTGCTTCGATTTATCATGGAACACTAGGTTCTCTGTCATCTTTATACAACTCTAGTTATCGCATAGAATCACGGTGGCTTCCATCTTCCGATCGAACAGACCTGTCAACAACTTTCTAAGCCATATGGTCGCAGAACTTGCGGAACATGCTGCAATGTACTCTGCTTCTATCGTGCTAAGAGAAATACTGGATTGCTTCCTGCTTTTCCATGAATTCATGGCTGACCCCAAACTGAAACAACATCGTGAAGTTCTCTTCATGTTTGAAGCAATTCCAGACCAATCTGAATCAGTATAACCATAGAGTCTGAAGTCATGATCTCTAGTATATCAGAGATCATAATCCAATGTACCCTTAAGGTATCTCATCACATGCTTTGCAGGTAGAAGGTGAACACATCTGGGCTCCACCAGGTACTGACTCAAGGTGTTCACAACAAAGCGTATATCTGGCCTGGTATTCGTCAGATACATCAACGATCCAATAATTTGTCTGTATAGAGTAGCATCAACCAACTCTGATGAAGTATCAACCAGAAGCTTCAAATTTGTTTCCATGGGTGTGTTCATGGCTTTACATTCCAACATGTCAAATCTCTTCAGTTTTTCAACTACATACTTCCCTTGGTTAAGGAAGATGTTCTCTAGGCTCTGCCAAACTTAAAGACCTAATAAATAATGCATCAGGCCTAGGTCTTTCATCTCAAACTCTGTAGCAAGCTTCTTCTTGCAATATGTGATGATATTTTCTTCTCCTGTTAAAAATAAGTCATCCACATATAGTAGCAATATGACTGGCTCATCATTCATAACCTTGAAGTAAAGGTTAGAATCAACTTTACTCTTGGTAAATCCCAAGCTTGTCAGGAAACTATCAATTCTTCCATACCAAGCTCTAGGAGATTGCTTCAACCCATACAGAGCTTTCTTAAACTTGCAAACATGAGTCTTTCTATCTTCAACTTCAAACCCTTGTGATTGTTCTATATACACTTTTTCTTCAATAATACCATTTAAGAAAGCTATTTTCACATCCATTTGGTGTAACTTCTACTTCATTTAGTTGCAAGAGCTATGATGGTTCTAATAAAAGTGTATCTAGCTATAGGAGCAAATGTTTCTTCATAGTCAATACCTTCCTTTTGATAAAAACCATGAGCCACAAATCTTGTCTTATGTTTTTCAATACTTATGTCTGCTGCATGTTTTATTTTGTATATCCACTTGGAAGATACCACACCTTTGTTCTTTGGTATAGGAACTACTTCCCATACATCATTCTTTATAATGGATTGGTATTCTTCTGTCATGGCGTCCATCCATTCTTTCTTTTGAACGACTTCTTCAAAGCAAGTAGGTTCCTTTTCTACGAGATCACACATCAAGGCCATATAGTTGGAGAATGGCTTAGGTTTCTTGCTTTGTCTCATGGTTCCTTCTGGGGCACCATACTTCTTTGCATCTTGAATAAGTTCACTTGCCCAAGATGGCTTTCTCTTATGAGAGATCTTCATATGGGGAGGTTCTTGAGATCATATCATATCACAATCTTCTGGAATCTCATCATCAGGGGTAATTGTAACTTCCTTCTCAGGTTTTGCAACTCTAGGAGCTACATGTTTTTTCTTCATATACTTCTTCAAGCTAGCATTTCCTTGATCTTTTGAGTGTTGTATATTCATCAAAGGTTACATCTTTGTTGATATCAATATGATGGTAACTTGGTATGTAAATTTTGAAGGCCTTAGAGACCTCACAATATCCAACAAATATTCCCTTCTTTCCTAAAGGATCCAACTTAGTTCTCTTTTCTTTTGGAATGTGTACAAATATTGGACAACCAAATATTTTTAGATGGCTTACTTCTGGTGATCCATATTTTATGAGCAGAACGAAATGAATACAAATTATTAAAAGATGCTTAACACAAAATAACAGAGATACAATAAAACTGGTTTTCTATTCAATAAGAAAATAAGCTGAAACTGTAAAATGCAGCGGAAAACAAGCTTGGTAGAATGGTGGTGACTTATCTCTGAGAAGAGATGTGACGGTTGCTCTCCTTCACAAGAATAAGGTTACAATGAGTCTCTCAAGGCCTTTTGCAATAAACAAGAATGTAAAAAACCCTAACCCTAGGAGATGAAGCGCCGAAAGTCATGTGGGCCTCGTTTGGAACCCGAAAAACTGTCGAAAAACTGCTAAGGTGGAAAATTGTTTTTCGAGCCAGTGGAATAGGTGGGTGGCCACCGATATCCACCTGGATCAATCCTCCCTCCTTAGGAAGCAATGGTCTCCACTGCGTTGAGTTCCCCCATCAAATGAGGAAATTTTTTCTGAATTTGGCCCTGAGTGAGCCACTTGACTTGGTGTAGGAGCTGCCCTGCTTTGACGACTCGATAAAGATGGATCCTTCGCTATCGAGTGCCCTTGATATGTGTGTCCACAATCTAATCACTGAATGCTTGTTTCATGCAGTCAGGTTTGAGCTCTATTGGTGTTAACTGCTCTGCTATCTCTGAGGTGTCCAATAATGGTGGGAAATATGGTCGAAGGAGAGCCACGTTGAAGACTGGATGCAAACCAAGGAAGGGGGGAATGTTGAGCTCAAAATCATTGTCACCCACAACCTTCTTGATGGTGATGGCCCATAACAGAGTGGGCAAAGCTTCCGATGGGGTCCTTTAACGTGTTCTTTCTGCAAATGAAACCAAACTTTGTCGCTCACTTGAAACTTATGTGGCACCCAATGTTGATCATGGCGTTGCTTGTACTTGGCATTAGACTTCTGTACAATATCATGAACCTGTTGGCAGATGTGTTGGATCTGCTCAATGAACTGGGTGTCTTTTTTAGCTTCTAGTGGAGCAAGGGATGAGTCAGTTGAGGTGGTCGCCAGGGGTAGGAAAACAACCATGGCCAATGGTTGGAATCCCAACCCCAGCTGAAAGGGGTTGTGGCTAGTTGAGCTATGCAAGGCTCGGTTGTAGCTATGTTGGACATAGGGAAGACTCTCATACCATGTTCGAGGGTGTTTTGAATTGTACATGCACAGGATATGTACGACCATCCGATTGACGACCTCAGTTTGGCCATCTGTTTATGGGTGGAAGGCAGTGGATTTGGTGAGCTTGGTATCCAGCAGTGACTAGAGGCTTGACCAGAATGAGACGAGGAACCGACTGTCACAATCTGAGATAATGGTTTGTGGGATCCCAAAATGTAACCATACTTGTTCAAAGAAGAGCTTGGCAGTGGCTTATGCTGTGATGTTCTTCTTACAGGCGGCTAGAATCACCATCTTGGAAAAGCGATCAACAATCACAAAAACATAGTCATTTCCCCTCTTGGTGGATGGGAGGCCCGATATGTATTCCATTGAGATGGAATCCCACGACTTGTTAGGAGTAGGCAGAGGGGTGTACATGCCCTGTTTCTTAATGGTCGGTTTGGCAATAGCACAGGCGGTGCAGGACCTGATATACCTGCCGACATCTTGTCGAAGTTTCGGCCAGTAGAAATGTTTCTACAGCACTGGCACTTTCTTTTCAACACCAAAGTGTCCTTCCACTCGACTGTAGTGAGCTTCCCAAATCAACTTCGCACGCTCGCTTGATGGAATGCAAAGATGGCCCAGATGACACAACAACCTGTCCTGAAGATGGAAATTAGCGACCACTAAGTTGTCACCCAACATTTGGTAGGTGGTGGAGAAGTCAGGGTCTGTCTCGTAGAGGTGGGGCCATCCGAAGGTCTCATGGCCGCAAGAGTCTAGCATCGTAGTGAGTGTTGCGACTGGAGGTCGGCTGAGGAAATCAACAACTCGGTTGGTACTTCCTTTTTTATACTTGATTTTGAGCTGGAATTGTTGTAAGTACGTTGACCACTTCTGATGGCGGTCATTCTGCAATTTGCCTTGGGTCTGCATGAAATGTAGTGGCTTTTGATTAGTGTGGATGACTGTCTCCTTCCCAAGAATGTAATGTCTCCACTGGCAATAGGCTTGCACAATGAACTACATTTCTTTGTTGTAAGTAGGGTACTTACAGACAACAGTTGATAGTGTCTCACTATGATATGCCACAGGGTGGCTGTGTTGAGTGAGAATGATGTCCACAACATAGTATGAAGCATATATCTCGATCTCAAAGGGATGTTGCAGGTCCAGTAATGAAAGTACTGGGGAGGAGCACAAACGCTTATTTAAGTCATCGAAGGCTTATTGTTGGGACAAACCCCACACAAATTTTTCCTTACCACCACCCCTAGTTACTTGGCTGAGGGCCCATGCAATATGAGATAATCCCAGCACGAACCTGCGATAGAAATTGTCGAGGCCCAAGAATCTTCGAATTTCAGTGAGTGTGGTTGGGGCTGGCCAGTCACGAATGACCTGGATCTTGGCTGGATCCACATGCACACCATGTTGATCAATGATGTAGCCTAACTAATGGACCCTGTCCATGATGAAGGAGCATTTTTCCAAGTTTGCATATATTTTGTGTTGTCGCAGGGTGTGCATAACCTGCTGAATATGTTGCAAGTGTTCCGCCCAAGTCTTGTTGTAGATGAGGATTTCATCCAGATACACCACTACAAAATTATTGGTGAAAGGTCGTAGGATATCGTTCATCATCCTCATAAAATTTGTTGGAGCATTTGTCAAACCAAAGGGCATGACCAACCATTCAAAAAGACCTTCTTTTGACTTGAAGGCAGTCTTCCATACATTTGTCTGTTCTATTGGGACCTAGTGGTAGCCAGACTTAAGATCAATCTTACTAAAGTATTTGTCCCCCGTGAGATGATCAAGTAGGTTGTCGATTCGGGGAATCGGGTACCAGTTTCAGACTATGATTTTATTCAGGGCCTGGTAATCAATGCAGAGTTGCGAGGTCTCGTCTTTCTTCTGCACCAGCACGATTGGGTTCCCACAGGGCGATGAGCTGGGACGGATGTGCCCCTTGTGGAGTAGTTCTTGGATCTGCCTCTTGATCTTCTTGTTTTCTAATAGGTATCGGTGATATACTGACCCATTGGGTAGTGATGCACCTGGGGTTAGATCGATGGGTTGCTTGACCTAGCAATGCAGAGGTACCTTGGTAGGAGAGGAGAAGATATCTAAGTATTCTTCCACGATCTTATTGAATTTCTTCTGTTGTGTGGAGAGATCGGCTGCAGAGGCTCTGGATGTGGATGCGATCTTTCGCTCACTCTGAGAGCGAATCATGAAGAAGACAAATTTCCTGGTCTGAGAGATGACCTTCCTGCATTGCTTGGCAGAGATCAAGGAAATAACACTAGGAGGGACTGCCTCGGGTATCCTATACAATTTCCTGTTCAAAGTAATAATAACACTACGAAGCCTAGACTCATATACAACACGACGTTTCCATAAATAAGGTTGGCCCAAAAGAACATTACAAACTTCAAGAGGAGAAACATCACACAATACCTCGTCTTTGAAGGGCTTGATGTCGTACGATAGTTGACATTGTTTGCTGATGTAGAGATTGCTTCCTTGGTGGAGCCATCTAATGGTGTAGGGTTGTGGGTGCGGCGTTGTCGGCAGAGCCAACCGCTTGACGACCTCTATTGATATGAGGTTCTTTTGGCTACCACTATCAACGATGAAGTGCAGTGGGGTGCCTTTTACCCACATCTGTGAATGGAAGAGGTGTTCTCCTTATTCTGGCTCGTCTGGTTCACCAGGCTGGAGCTTGGTGGTAGCAACGGTGGCACTGGGTTCTGCGTCAATGATTCGTCTTCCTCTTTCTAGTTCTGACTCATATTCAGAACCCGCATTTGATTCATAAGCTTTCACTTCGACCACCAGTGACTGCTTTGAGCGGTAGTCAACAGTGTTATGCCAAGGGATCTTATGGAAGTCGCACCACTTCCTGGTATCTTTATTTGTCTTTCCGATGTCCTTATTTGCTTGCTTCTTGGACTATTTGTCCTAATACTGTCCATATTTGCTCTGTCCTTTATTATGTGGGTTGGGGCCGCTCTTTCCTGGCTTTTGCTGTGAGGGGTTCCCAGGCCCAAATTGCCGCGTCTTTTGTTTGAGCTTCTGCTTGATTTTGATGACATATCAGTAGGCCGTGCCCAAGGATGAGATGTCCAAAAATTCCATCTCAGTCTGGATGTATCTATGCATAGCACTGTGATACTTGAGCACCAAATGTCTCTCTGAATCTTTGATACCCAACTTGGTGCGCAAGGTATGGAATATATGTGTGAACTCTGGCACTGTTTGGTCTCTTTCTTGCCATAGTGTGGTCCATTTGATATACAATTCGTCATAACTTCCAACAGGGTAGTATTGTTCCTTAATATCATCTATGAAGGATTCCCAGGTGGTCGTGAATATAAATAATGAGGGTTCCTCTGTTTCCTTTTGCTCACAGAAAGTTTCCCACCATTCTTTGACACTGGGAACGACTTTGAGGAGTGCAAAAGTAATATTTTCTCTATTCAAAAAGTTATGGAAAAAAAAATACCCTTCTAGTAGATTCAACCACTTTTCTACAACATTTGCGTCTATCCGACCTTCAAATATAGGAATATCGAAGTTGATTTGTACCTTGAAGGGGGCGGCGCCTTCGCTCGAGGAAGATGCGTCGCCTGTTGGTAGTCATCGAAGGATTTGCGCGAAACTATCCATCATCTCATTCCTTTGTTGCATGAGGGCTTCCTCAAGAAACATTTTGAAAGGATCTCCTATCCGGTCATCTTTCTTTTCTCCTACCATGAGAGGTCACTTGGGAGTGCGAGAGATTTTGTCCTCAAGAAAAACAAGCTCGAGACCCAATTCTTTGTACCCTGACCTCGTTGGGGACATGCATTAAGACAACAAGGAGCAGACCACTCTGATACCACTGATCCATATTTTATGAGAAAAACGAAATGAATACGGATTATTAAAATATGTTTAACACAAAATAACAGAGATACAATAAAATTGGTTTTCTATTCAATAAGGAAATGAGTTGAAACTGTAAAATGCAGTGGAAAACAAGCTTGTTGGAATGGTGGCGGCTTATCTCTGATAAGAGATGTGACGGCTGCGCTCCTTCACAAGAAGAAGGTTACAATGAGGCTCTGGAGGCCTTTTACAATAAACAAGAATGTCAAAAACCCTAGACATCCAAAAACCTAACCCTAGGAGATGAAGCGCCAAAAGTCATGTGGGCCCCGTTTGGGTAAGTTAGTACATCAACTTCCCGAGGTCTTAACTTTTGCATACGATCTCCGTTTTAGGCGCACGATATCCCATTGGAAAGGTATAACCGAGAAATTTTTTTTTCGACTGTCCAAGTTTAGTGCCTTTAACAATCACTTGGGCCCTAAATCCCCAAAAAACATCGTTTAGGGCCTCAAAACAGCCCCAAAAGTTTGGAACCCAAAAAACTGCCAAGGTGGAAAATTGTTTTTCGAGCCAGTGGAATAGGTGGGTGGCCACTGATATCCAGCTGGATCATCTGGCTTCTTTCCGGTGAACATTTCTTCGAGAATAAGTGCACTATGGGATAATCTGTTTTGGACATATATTGTTGTTCTTGCTGCTTCATCCCATAAGTGCATTGGAAGATCTTCATCGTGAATCATAGTCTTTACTTCTTCCATAATCGGTCTATTCTTTCTTTCTACTACACCATTTTGTTGAGGATTATAGGGAGTGGTGAACTCCCTCTTAATTCTGGCATCTCTGCAAAATCTTCCAAATTCATTTGAAGTGTATTCTTCTCCATTATCTGACATGAGTATCTTGATTTTCCTTTTGGAGAGGTTTTCTACCAAGGCTTTAGATTCCTTGAACTTTCCAAGTACTTCATATTTTGATTTCAAGAAATAAACCCCAAGTCTTACGAGAGTAATCATCAATAAAGGATACATAGTATACATACCCACTTAGAGAGGTTGATGGCATTGGACCACATACATCTGAGTGGACAAGTTCCAAAATTCCTTCTGCTTTACTGTCGCTCTTTGGAAAAGGATTATTTATGTTCTTTCCTTGTGCACATCCTTTGCATACACCTTCATGATCAACCTTTAATTCTAGTAAACCTGTAACTACTTTGCTTACATATGGTAAGGCTTTGTGGTTGATGTGAGCTAGTCTTCTATGCCAAAGTTCATAAGGACTTTCAGTAGAGTGAGTTAAGGCTACATCTGAGTGGCCTTTTAACTTGTACAACACACCTTCTTTTGTTCCAATAACAACTGCATCTTCTATAGTTTTTCCTTTAGGCCACATAAGAACTTCACCATCTATGAATGCAACCCTGAAACCTTTCTTATCTAGAGCTGAGATAGATCGTAAGTTCTTTTTCAAACCTAGTACATAAAGTACATCCTTCATTCTCATCGGAGTTCATGAATCAAGTTTGTAGGTGGATTCTCCCATTACTTTGATAGGGTACTCATAATCATCTCCAAGTGAAACTTTCAGGGGGAAGTCATTTTCTGTAAGGCTAGAAAGAATGTCTTTCTGACCTGTCATGTGCTTAGAGGCACCACTATCTATGAGCCAAGTATCCTCTCCAAGTGTCATAGATCCTGAGAGGGATGAAAGCAAAACATAATCTTCAATCTTTTCTTTAGTCAACTTCTTGGGTGGCTAATCATCTTCAGCTGCATGAGCATGATGTCTTTTGTTATTTCTCTTCTTGTATTCTTCCCTTCTAGCATTAAAATTCTTAGTAATGTGTCCCATCTTATCACAATGATAACATTGATAAGAGGATACATCTTTTCCCTTTCTTTGACCCTTATGATATTTCTAGAATCTCTTTGGAGGGTGATATTCTTTATGAAAGTGGGTCTCCTTTTGAAAATGAGACTTTTTCTTTCCTCCTTTAGCATGAGCAGCTAGGGATTGATCTTCATCTCTTAATATGACGACTTCTCGGTTGGCTACTCTTGCTTCTTCTTGAACACATTCTTCTCATAAACTATCAAATTGGAGTTTCTCTTTTCTTGCACAAATAGTTTGAATGAAGGCATCCCAAGGTCTTATGATACCATTAAGAGTTGTCATTATAAGTTCATCTTCATCTAAGTTGTCTCCAATTGCCTCTAACTGTTCCTTCAATTGAGAAACCCTAGAGAAATAGTCTTGAATTGTTTCTCCTTTCTGCATCTATGTATTCTTGAGTTGGGTTCTCAAGTTCATCTTCCGGTTGATGTTCTTTCCTTCATACATTCTGGTTAGGGAATCAAACATATCTTTTGGAGTATTCTTAGAAGACACTTGAGGGATCAAGTGGTCTTTAATGGAATCTGCAATTATTCTTTTATCCCTAATCATATCCTTCTTGTACTTCTCTTTGGCTTCATCTTCTTCAAGTTCCGATACATTTTCTTTTATGAATTTTGCAAGGTCATTCTCTTAAAGAATGATTCCAATTCTATATTTCCAGGCACAAAATTTTTTCCACACCTTCTAACATGTCAACAAGCTTGGTGCTTGTAGACATCTTGACCTAGAGCTAGGAAAATGACCAGAAAATGAAAGTGTTCAGAATATGAAAGTGTTTAGAAAATGAATCTGAACTTACCAGAAGATGCAATGGGCTGAGGTGAGTTGGCTGGAGCTGACTGTTTCAAAAATTCCAAGTTTTACACCTTAAAACTTGACCTGCACAAATCTGGACTGATACTTATGGTACTAGTTCTGGTTTCCTGGTTTTCTGGTTTTGTGGTATGTTGACCACCTATTTCAACTAGGGGGTTAAATCCATGTGCCATGAAGCTATGTACGTGATGGTGCAACAAAGTTGAAGACTTATTGGTTCTACAAGGCAATTTTGCCCTCAGTACTTTTTTTTGTAATTGGAATTTCCGCTCCCTTGCATGGGATAATAATGTAATGAGTCAGCATGAATCATATTTTAGGTTAGTTTCCTATGATTTTATCATTAGGGAATTCCTTTCATCGAGTGTTTTTTTCCTTGGCCTAACCAGCCATTTTAATTACCCTTGAGTTTTTCACTCCCAATAATCCTCGAAAGTGGTGAATGACATTCTAATGATCGAGCCCAATGGGTGACTAGGGTCTAGGAATATTGTAAATGACCATGCTAGACATATCCTGGAGTCTTGCGGAATTCCGTCGAGTCTAAGTAGTTTTTTAAAATTTTTTAAAACTACCCAATTAATGGTAATTTTAATTAATTTTGATGTAAAAATGTAAAAACTGGGTCCTAGGGGATTTTGATAGGGGTGTGAGTACTCAAAAAAAATGGAATGAGACACCCTACACCCTTGGACCAAGTTTCAGCTCAATTGGACAAGTTTTGCTAGGTCATTGTCCATGAGGAGTCCAAGTCAGTCCAGGTTAGCAATTTAATTTCTTTAATTTGGTTAAGTAAAAATGTCATTTTTTGTAAAATGAGAAAAAAGTCACGAGAGAGAGTAGGAAAGGTTTCCTAACCTTTTTCCTAAGTTGGAAAAGTAATTTTCCACTTAAAGAACTCCCCCTTGCTTAGCCAACAACTTAAATTGGTGTTCCCTTGCTAATTGACATGTGAGAATTAAAAAGTTTAAGTGAAAAAAGCCACCTAAACCCTAAATTCGCCCTCCTTGGTGTTTAACTTAATGTTTGACCATAGGAAAAGGTGTTTTCCCCCTTTACACCTCACCCCTCAAACCCTAACTCACTACCAAAACCCTAAAAGTGACTCTTCCTTGACTTTGTCTATTTCTCTTGGATGTGTGACACTTGTAACTCATTCAAGAGGGGTCTCTCTTGCCTACCAAGTATAAATGAATGCTCACCCCTCCCTCATTTCACATTTATTCTTAGTGTACTGTTACTATGCTCAAATCTCTCCCACTCTTTTCTCTTTCTCCCATTTTCTCTTGCTCTTGTGTAAAGCTTGTTGCAAGTATTTGCAACAACCTTTTTCTATTGGAATAAAATAAATCTTTGGAGGATCCATGGTGCATTGAGAGTCTTCTTGGTTCCATCTTTCTACATTGGAGGTGATACTTGTTTGGTTTATTTTGTGTATGCATTTGTTATAGATCTAGAGTAGAAATTCCAAGCAAAGTATTTTGCTTGGGTAGATCTATGGTAGTATTATAGTAGATCTAGTGAGTATTTTTGAGATTTAGCAAAGTATTTTGTTTCATCTTAAGATCTACTCACATCTTCTCTTTTCTATAGCTTTGTTTCACAAGATTTGCAGGTCACCTAAGGGTTTTGTGGACAAATTTCAGATCTGGAAATTTGTCTCTTTACCCAACTCAAGCCTCTTTAAATTTTTGCAATATTTTTCTATACATTTCCATACATATTTTGGGCATTCTAACTCTCTTGAATGGTCATTTAAACATATTTTCTTGTTGATTTTATACACATAAATTTTTTGTTATCACTAACATAAAATATTTGGAGTTTTTTTGTTATTTTTGCAGCTTTTCCAACAAGTTTTACTTGTTGGCTTTTTCCAGATTTGAACCAGAAAAGAAGAGGTGTAGCCCACTTGGGGCCATAAAACGTCAAGAAAAGACCTCCCAAGTTGGGGTATTATTCACCCAACTCTTCTCTCTTCTTCTATCATTGTAAGAAAGCCCAAAGAGAGTCTATTTGTCTTGCATTTCTTTCTAAGTTTAAATTTTCTGCAATTTATTTCATAAACGTGCCTACACCTTGCATAGTGGATTGGCCTAGCCACCCATGCAAAATTGTAAGGCTAGAAGTTAGATTTATTTTCAGCTTTGTTATTTAAGTTTTCCCCACTCGTCCTTAAGACAAGGTTGTGTGGCTAGGTTTACTTGTCTTTCTTTTCAAGTTTAGTTTTTTTATTTGTTTATTTCATTCACCCACTTGGGCACAAAACCGGTAGGCTTGTCCTCCATCTTGTGCCTTTGTTGAGGTTGCAAATAGTTAGTTGTTTCTTTCAAGTTCATTTACTTTCTTTCATTATTTTTCCTACACCTTGCAAAGAGGATTGGCCTAGCCACCCATGCAATATCGTAAGGCTTGTCTTTTATGTTAAATGGTTAATAGTTGTTATGCTTCTTAGTTTCATTATGTTCTTTTCAAGTTGATTGTTTATATCTCACATAGTTAGAAGCATTTCATTCTTGTTTGAAATCTTGTGTAACCTCTTGGAAGCATCTTTCTTTTGCTATTTGTTTAAGTTGGATCTATAAGCATATTGCCATTTCATTTATTTTTCAAGTTCTATCTCCTTAAGCACTCTAATACAAGTAATATCATTTCTTAATTAATTAACTTGTAGCTTTAGAAGGGACAATTTACCTAGTTTAATTAGAGCACCCTTTACTCATACAACTTTCGCCACGAAAAAGGAGGCTACTTGGGGTGCTAGGTCAAGGATGATCTCACGGCACTAGGTGTCCCCCTTGTTGAGCGTCCAAGTTTTCTGGGTTGACCTATGGAGCTAGAGTAAGGCCTTGTTTGCCTTGCTTATTGAGCACCCAACAATAATTTTGGCCAAAGCAGTAGGAGTATAGAAGAAGTCACCTAGTCTAGGCTTGCAGCTTCACCTCACCTAATTCAACCTTAAAATTTACTCACACAATTTGTGCTTCAAGTTCATAATCTAATCTAAGTTGTGTATGATCTTTACTTTCCTGCAACTTTACTTTCAATCATTATCTTTATTGCATTTACTTTTCAATTGGGTATATTTGTGGTTGAATGGTGTATATTGAGGTTGTGCATTCATCATCTTGGTAGTTTTTCTTTCAAGTTATTGCATCCTCGAAGTTGCGCACTAGTCCTTGAGTGCCTCCTTCAGAAGTTGCACATCTCCTTGGGGCATCTAAGCTTTGGTTGTAAGTTTTTTATATTGTGGTGAATGCATCTTTGAGGTATCTCCCTTTTACATATATGAAAAATCAATTAAGTAGTTAGTTCAATTAATGCTTCATTGGTGTAATAGATCTAACAAACTGCTTCTTTCATTCCATTTGTAAGTAGTTATATTTTTGTACATTGTGTAATCATCTTGCTATTCTTTAATCTTTGGTAATTATTGTAATTTATCTTAATTTGTAAATTTATTCTTATTTTGTACTTAGATCTTTTTGTTGTAACTTTAATTGACCCCTTGCCCAACCTTTAGGCACTAGTCTTAGTTGACCTTAGGGAAAGGGATGAATTTCATTAAAGGTGTGCATTGCATTTGTTGCCTCTCATATATGCTAGCCCCCCCTTACCTTTAACAAACTAAAATTAACTCCTAGAATTCATCTAATAATTCACATAGTAACTAGGGTGGCTTCCATAGGAGTAAGCCTAGACGAAAGAAGTCCAAATCGAGGTGATAAGTGGGTTTGGACTTAGGCATTGTGCCTCCAAGGACACACTAAATGGATTGAGACTTTTCCACGTTTGCAAGTGTGTATAAGGACGACAACATGGTACAAGCCAAAACTAGGGTTTGACTTTCCGGAGAATCTGACCACTGAAAAAGTTCGCTCAAGTTGCCAAAATATGTGCTAGGGCAAGGCACACTTCCTAAGATAATTGTTGGTGAAAAATTCCTCTGTAGTAAAAATCCTTGATTTCCTTGTACAAAAACAATGGCATTTTTATATACCCAGTGAAAGGTGCTCTATTCAATCAAGCTCTGATACCATGTTAAGATTAGTGTTGTTGTTATTAGATTATTTCCAAACCACATGAACATTCAATGAATTTCCAAAACAACAGCATAAAGAGGATCACTGAAAGAAACACAATCATAAGGTACGCAACATTTTATCTTGGGAAACCCTCATGGGGGAGAAAATCCAACAAAAACTTCCTCAATAATAGATTGCCAATACAATGCCAAGACTAAGACCAAAACACCAAGATTAAACTAAGACTGAGCATGCGCCTCTCTTCTCCTTCCTCCTGCAACTGCAACTTCCTTCAAGATATGCGCACTAGATGAGTGTGTGTGTGTGAACAAGTGAGGCACCATCCTCACATATAAATACTAGTTGAGGATGCACTAGGGTTATGTATCTTCACTTAGTAGGGATGACTTCTTCTAGGAGTGGTTAAAACCACTTTATAAACACTAGGGGACGACTTCTCAAATACCACCATATAAATATGGTTTGACCAATCCACAAAAGGGGATTTGATCTATAAAATAATAACTCAAATATAATTAGAATATTCTTCGAAGTTACAATATTTCAACACTTGGCAACCATAAACCACCTTCGAACTAAATATTATACTACAAGAAATTACACTACAAGAACTAAATATTATATTAAATCTCATGTTTCATTACTAGAGAGATCATGATTTCAAATCCGAAAAATTCAATCCCTTTGCAAAAATAAGATGAGTTTGAAGCTACATTCAAGGGAATAAAAAACATTGATGTGGTGGCCTTAACTTTTCATGAGTTTGAGTAGAATCTCATCCTCAAGACAATGGGGCACTTGCAAACAAAGATCTCATTCTTGGTTATGTTTTGCAACCTCAAACTCTAGTCATGTAGGTAAGGTGTAAATGTGAATGTGACTGGTGGAAAAGGAGGTGGGACTAACAAGGTAGAATCATCAAATGTGACTAGTGGAAAAGGAGGTGGGACTAACAAGGTAGCATCATCAAATGTGCCCTTTTGTCATTGATACGTCTTTAGCCTGGTAACATTCATCATTGATAGCCTTCAGTCACCAATCCATTCCCATTTTTAATTTTGCGCTTTGTCAAGGTAGAAAACACCCAGTAATCTATCATTATGAAAAAACAACAATTACAATTGATGCACCATCCAATATTCTAACTCCACAAGGAAATTCATACCTTCCAATAATCCATGAAGAATAGATACAATATATTTGATTGATTTATGATCTAAATCATATGCACTTTCACTTATATCATAAGCACATGGCCTCACAACTACAATAACTTTCCTTTGGTGAGACAAATCCTGCTTTAATGGTTTCTCCTTTTGAGAAATCCTTCATTTATATCAAATTTAAGGACTTGATCTACAAGTAATAAATAAATAAATGCAAGAGTCTTAATTTTTTCCTCTTAGCATATCACTTTCCAACGGATATCCAATCCAGGGGAAAAGATATAGAACTCTCAAGTTCAAATGTTATATTTCGATTAGTGAATAATAATTTACTACCCTCCATTTTAGGACATTCCATTGACTTGCAAATCATATGAGCTTCAGTACCTAGATCACCATCCAATCCCTCACAAGATATACTCCAAAGTTGCATATAGGTGTTTTCATGGATCAAAATCTCCTTTCAAGATCTTATTCTTTTCAAAACCCTTCGATATACCCTTTCCTCTTTATTGTAGCTTCCATGCATAACTCTTAACCATTCTTAGTACTCCTCAAACTGAAACTAGTGTCATGTGTTTTTTAACTCTTTTTATTTCCGTACATGTGGCAGAGGTCACTAATATCAAGATTTTGTCCTGGGTTCCTAAGTACAAGAATAAACGGATGCCTATGAGCAAGATTTGCCTTATGCTTGAGTTTTATGAAATAGGCTGAGGACAAGACTAAGTGCTAACATATCCCCATAAAAAAACCCATAACAGGTGTAGGATACATAGGTCATGTTTTTACTTCTCACGTATTTGGAGTTTAGATACCATTTTACGTTTTCATGATGAACCCAAAGTAATCGAGTGGAACTATGGTTTTTAGACACACCATTAAATAATGAAGCACACCTTCATAATAATATCCCAAAGAACATAATTCATTCTATGCAATATGTGTGTCAAGTAAGGCTACAACCTTACCAATAAATAGGCTTAGGGTTTGCCCCTAACATCCCAATCATCCCATGAATCAAGGAGTTGATCAAGTCAAACTTCATAATTCTCTAGATCTTTGAATCAAGGGCACTCCATTCCAAGAAGGGTTTACATACTTAACTTTCAAAGTTGGGTTTACACCCATACTATAACACAAGG